>PVHY01001439.1:25144-128807 GCA_004024945.1 Uropsilus gracilis
TCCTCCCTCTGGTGCCCCTTCCATTCTCTCGAACCCCACTCTTTGTTGTTTATTAGCTGTGCTAAGTCCATTAGTCTCTTTCCTATGTTAGTGGATTTTCTCTGGGTGAGGGACTGTGTTGTTGGGTCCAGGCGAAACTTGCTGTTAGATTTTCAATCTTAAGTTTGTGTTGGCTGGCCAGGTTATATTCGTTTATGATCTTATCTGTCCATGTTTTCTTGCTGCAGGCCTTCCTCTCCAATCCAATCCCATCTCTATTGCTTTGCTGCTTTTCTTTATGGCTCTGGTGTCGGGCTTTGGGGGTGTTGCCCCCAGCCAGTGTTGGTCAAGAAGTTTCTCTGTGAGTTCAGGCTTCTGCGAGTGGCCTTTGAAGATCATCTCCTCTGCTTCAGTTTGCAGTTTTGATGTGGGGCCCATTATCCCCTCTTTGGTCATCTTCTCCTGTCCCGTAATGAGGGGAGGGTGTGTTGCTCTCCTTGAATATATCTCCAGATTGAAGTCCCAGCTGGTGTAGAAGTTCGCATGGTGACATCGTGTCTCTATGGTTGTTTTTCTGGTCTTACATGCACTGGTTCACTTGGTTGTCCATCTGCTGTGTCCAGCTCAGGTCTGTTGCCTGGACTTTTGCCTGGTCCCTCACCCGTTCTATGTTGCGGTTGGTGTTGCGCATATTCTGGTTCCTCTGAAGTTTAGCTGGAGTAAGAAGTAAGAGAGAGATGGAGGGGCCCTCCCCCCACCCGGTGCAGGAAGCTTCCAGCGCAGGGGCAGGCCGGCTGGAGGACTGCTCGCCCTTCCATGCCCCTGCTTCCAGGGGCTGGGGGCTACACGGCACTGCCCAGGCTGGCTGCAAGTGGCTGCCATCCACAGCCACCTGCTGGTGGGTGGGGCCTCCTCTCCCCACTCCATCCTCCCTCCCAGGGGACTCGAGCAAAATGTTTTTGTAACTAAAACCTAGTTCCAATCCATTTCACTTAATTTTGTGTAAGGCAGAATAACCAAGAAGAATTTTTGTTGACTTTGTTGGAACTTTCCATAAGGAATCATAGATTAAGCTCCCAACATTTGGCCCATATAGACTTTGGAAGTTAGGCATAGTACAGTCTCACCAAACTATATCTGTGACTTTGGTTCTTTTGGGTAGATTTACTGTTCTCCAAATTTCCAAGACTTTTCTCTCCAGGGTATCCAGGTCTGTCAATGGAGGGTAATCCCCCTGCCATCTGTGAAAGTCTTTTAAATCCTCCAGGCAAAGTGGCAGACTCTTTTCTTCTTGACTTTGCTCAGATTCAACTTCCAAAAAAATTTTTGATCAAATCTTTAATAATAAGAACATATCTCCAATTATGTATTTTAAAGGAGCACAAATGAAATTCCCTATTGAAATTACACAAAGATAAACACATTGACCATGTGACAAGTAGCAAGAATACTCATTACTCATCTCCCTTAATGTAATGGTATTAAAGGAAGAGGGGAGAAAATGTAAACACAACATAGGTTTACTTTCAAGCATGCAAAGTAACATCGCTGCAGTTCCTGGTCAATTGAAAACAATTTTCCCATTTAATGATAAAAATACAAAGAAACTGGTACCATTTCAAACAAAAATTTTAAAATAATGTTCATCTCTAATAGTCCACTTAGTCCTATGTAGAAATATTCTCACTCTTGAGTTCCCTTAATTAGCATGCATTTTAAGATACAGTTAAGGTCTTTCTCCTCTTAATTTCTCCAGCAACAGTTTCTGCAAATATCAGAACTCTGAAATAACCAAAATAAAATATCTGATAATAATATAATTGGCAAAGAAATTTGTTCATCATAACTTAAAAATTCCAGAACAAAAATCACCAGAATTGAAAGCAATATTATATCAGAACATAATAGAGATTAAAGTTTCACCTAAATTTTAATATTCATGTGTATGCCAAGGCTAACATTTCTCTCAAGCAGCAATGCTTCCCATTAAAGTTTATATTTTCTAGGTAAGTACCAAATCAGTTAAATTTGTCTAATGTCTTTCTCAGAAGGAAATGGGGACATTTTATGGAGTCTCAGGAGCACTACCGAGGTTCCTTAAACTTCCTCTGATCAACCAAAAGACCTACATTTTCTCCTTGTTTAAATTTCTTGTTACATAACTATTAGCATAAGCATTACCCAATACATAAGTATTACCCAAGAGTGACAAGTGAGATTTTACCTCAGGCTGCCTCTTCTGGGCAATGTGTTCCCAACACAAAGGGCACAGTTAAAGAAAAGAAGAAAATATGGAGCTCAATACAGTAACTTTTCTTAGTTCAAATTTTTTATAGATGTTTTCTATACCAATTTTTTATCTTCCCAAGGCCAGAACAATTAGTCACAGAGGGGAAGACAGGAAAACTTATACACAGGGACATAGATATATACCTCAGTTTTTGTTTAATCCATAGGAATATTTTATGCAACCGGTGAAAACTTAGAGTAGAAAAATTTAGGATGGAAGTTTTCACAAGGTCAGAAACCAGAGGTAGGGGTAAGGATGATTAAGTCTAAATCAGAACGGGTTATGGAACTTTCCAGGAATCTCACTTGGGCCAGAGATGTGTTCTGTCATAGAACATCACCATATTCTGGTCCCAAAGTGATAAAAATTTCTCAAAGAATACAATATAAAGATATCCTTTATTCTGCAAAATGCAGACCTTGTCCTTTAAGACCGCCCACCTGTTGTCTCCTTAAACCTGTTTCAAATAGAGCTCTTTACTTTTTTCCTTAATAAAATCTCTGTGTACTGCTGAAGGGAAAATTGCTGAAATCTCTTTCAGAGGAAACCAAGAACTCCACGCACTGAACCCCAACATCTGAACCCCAGTACTACTGATTCAGATGCTAATGTCACTAGGAAACAACCTCCTGGACATATCGAAATAAAATGTCTAATTTGGGTCATCTATGGCCCAGTCAAGTTGACATGGAAATTTAACCATCAACATTCTTCCCATCTTGCATAGTGATTATTATTTTTTTAAGTTCTAACTTCATTTTATAATTCAATTATGAATACCAATAAGAAGAAAATTGTTAATTGTGTGTCTGGAGAAATTCCAAATTCCATGACATGGGGACTTTGTTATGATGAATTGAAAGGGACATTTTGTTCTGGTAAATGAGATTTCTGCTTCTCCATTTTTCTAGTCCTCAAGTTAGAAGCTGTTTAGGTATGGAACCAAATTAGCTGGTTTATAATGGCTAAGTATCCATTAATGCAGTAAAATAATATGGAAAACTTTTTTTTAATGCTGAGGAATACATTAATATGTTTTTGTTTTTGAATGGTTTTTGGAGTGAAGAAGATAGGCTATAACTATTTGCTGATTTAAGAGAAGAAAAAAATAGTAGATGGCTAATTTGTATCGATCATTTCTGTGTCTCAGGGTCTATGTCACATGCATTATGTATGTTGATGCTCAAAGTAGAGTGAAGAATATGTTTTTATCCAGTCTTGGCAGATATGGAAACGAAATCCAGAGATTAAACAACATGTCAAAGGGTGCCCAGTTACTTCACAGAGGAGACTTGTTTCAAATTCAGCCCTATCTGATTTCAAAAACCTATGTGTTTTCTACCCTACTATTCTTTCCAAAGTGTTAAAAGATGACCTGTGCTGAGAAGCCTTATCTGGGTAAATATCTGTGCAAACAAATGAATCTTAAAAACTCAGAGCAATTCCAAAGTTTAAGGCATGTAGGGTAGTATCTGAGGGTAATTTAAAAAACTCTGAGCACAAACTGACTCTCACTGTGCACAGTGAGGCTTCTGATGGGTTCTGGGGAAGTCAAACTAAATTGCCTGTTGAAATCAGCATTTAACAATGGATACTTTCCTCTTCTTTAGTAATTCTTCGGAGAATTCAGAGTCCACGGAGCTAGACGTCCATCAGAAATCCTGAAAGTTTTTGTCAAGTATGTAGGTGCTTACATATGAAAATTTGGGCCTGTATTTCTTCATTTATGAAATAAAAATATGGCTAGATGTTCCCTGAGACCCTTTTCAAGTATAAACACTTGATAATTTTTGTTTCATTTCTACATGGACAAAAACCCTTTATGCCTTAGATCACTAGTGGGGTGTTAGAAATTGCCATTTACTTTCCCACAGACACCTCAAATTAATTATGCACAATGATGTTTGTATTCTTTCTACTATTCCTTTCTGTCTTCCATGCTTCTGCATCTCTTTTTTTTACCCCCCCCCCCTCCCTGGGCCCTGGCTGGATTCAGGCTTGGGGGGTGTTCATGCACCGGTCTGACCCTGCTTCTGTACTTCTTTATCTAGTTAAGTGATGGCAGTCAAATAATAGTGTATTGTTATTTTTTTAAATTGAGACAGCACTGATTTACAACATTGTCTGTGTTCTAAAAATACAGGATTTTGTCCATTCAGGTGTTGTTACACCCCACTCTCATCAGCAAAACAGCTCACAGTTCTTCTTAGTCCAGTGTATCTTAACTCAGAAAACTGGTGGTGATCCTGGACTCCTTGTCCTTTGCTATCCCCACCACAACTAGTCAATATAACTTAATAATAAGTTGTATGGATTTCAGTGTTGATTCTGACTCCTAGTTGTGGGGAAAAGGAAGGAACAAACAAAGGGGAAAAGTATGACTTCTCTGTGTCTCAGTTTCCTTTTTTTATAAAACAATGTCAATAATAATACCACAATCACAGAGCTATTGTGGAAGTTACATAGATCATTAAATGCACAGTGGGCATTCAATAAATGATATATTTTTATTATCCTGCGTTTGGGTCTCTTCTGTGCTTTTCCTCTTGTCCACTGCAGTGGTGCCACGCTCAGTCTAGGCCTCATTTTCTCTTACAAGTATTCACTGTCAGAGAGTCACCTCAGGTAGTAAACTCTTGTCTAGTCCCTGCCAGTTTATCCTCTGCAGTTTTTACTAAATTTTACCTGTCATGTTACGTTGTCCTTGAATCTTGTGCTCCAAACAATTACTTCAGTCAAAAAATCCCAAAGACTCACAGCTCTCAGGATGAGCTGTACTCTTTCACATACTGGAATTTTGTTTATGCTGCCTCCTAACACTACCCAAATGTTCTTGCCACTGCCTTTTGTCTAACAGATATCTGTTCATCATTGAACTGAAAATGTCCACAACATTTGTGTGCCCAGATGAATCTGTATAATCTTGTTACTTCTCAGGAAAACATGGAGCCCAATTTCCCCCCTCTCTTTCCATCTAGATGGAACTTTTTGAGTGCTTTAGCAAATAGTGTTAAAGGAAGTGATGATCTGAACTCCCTGAGGCTAGGTTGTAAAAGGCAGAGGTTTTCTGCCATGCTTTCTTGTTGTAGATACTTGCCTTTGCATATTAGGCCTCAAACTCCAAAAAAAGTTTAAAGTAAGTAGCCCATGTAAAAAAGACCAGGTGAAAAAGAATGGACAAAGGTTCCTAACTAATAGGCAGCATTTGTCTATCTCTCTGCCTGCCTATCTTTCTATCATGCATCCACCTATCTGTATATATCTCCCCAATAATCTCTGCCTTCATAGGCCACGTGTGCTCATGTGGGAAGTCAGGATATCTTAGTGAAAGAGATGTCCCTGATGAAGAAAGTGGATGATTAGACTTACTCATTAATGTGAAAAAGCATTTACAATTGCATATGAACCAGAAGAGAAAGCAGTAAGGAGAGGAGCCCTTGGGTTTTTTCCTACCTACTCATCTAGTCAGTGAACTTCATGGGCAGTTATGCATTTCAAGCTTCTTTGTAATTTAAGCCCTTTCTTGCATGCCGCATATGGCAATCTGGGCTGGCCGTCTGGGATGTGACTCCTGCTTCAGGAGTAATGATAAAGTTTCTAGCACTCACTGTCGTTGTGGGAAGCAGACTGTTGTTAAAGTGTTATTATTAATGAGAATTACTGCTGGACAGCTTGAACTGGAGGATAATTTATTCCCCGTGAACTTCTAATTGCAGTAAAATGGTTCATTCACTGCCACACTTGTCCATCTTGTTTGTTCCTGTCTTTCAGGCACGGTTGACTGCAATGGAATAAGGCAGAACTGTACAAGCTGCACAAGACACAGACTTTGCATTTTGGGAGACACTGTGGAAACTGGTCAGAAAGGTTTTGGTTGTGTAGGGGGTGCTGAGGAAATGACAGAAAATAACCTGGTTTGTCTGAGGCAGTCTTAGTCAATCCACATGAAATTAGGCACCTACTATGTGAAGTGCATTGTGCTCAAGTGGGAAATCACTGTTTCCAGATGGCTTCTCGCTGCTTTTTTAAAGGAAGCTCACACTTCCTTTCCAGCATTTCTGAGAGAAAGCTCATTCTCTTGTTTTTAAAGTTTAGCATATCTTCTCCAGTGTCTTTCTCATTTAACTTCAAGAACTTGTTTTGGAAAATGAAAACTAGCTATGATGATAATATGTATGCAGTATCCTTGTGTTGTGATGGCTTCTCCTTGATTTTTGCCAAACGTCTGCTTCCCATTCATTTTACTTTTCCCCATTCTTTATCCCTGGTAGAATTCTCACTTCACTCTTTGTATCAGCATCATTCTTTTGTTCTTGCCACTGCCCTTTGTCTAACAGATATCCCTGGTAGAATTCTCACTTCATTCTTTGTATCATCATCATTCTTTTGTGCTTCTGTTTTGCTGTGCCCTCGTAATTGAGGTTTGTCATAGGTTACTGACTCATTACTGTATGTATATGAGATCTGATAACTTGCAGTTTAGCAGGCTTGAGAGAAACAACTGATTCTCAAGCAGTAAATGGATTCAAACCTGTCTAAGATGGAAGATAGATTAGGTTTTAGGCAGTATTATTATTTAATGCTTAGTAAGGTCTCTCATTGGACAAGTGACAGTTCATCACCTGGGAAAATTATCTTGTCTGTCAAACGGCATCCATTCTGCTATAGCCAATCTTAGTGGGACCTAGAGAGAGATTAGGCAGGGAAATCTAGAGACTGAACCTAATCACTATTTTGATGACCTTTGATGGTTTTCCACTCATGAGTGAAAATGAGGGAATAGAACGTGGGCATCCCAGATAATGTCCAAGAAGATGCTAAGATGCAGGAAGCCTAGTTGACCTGAGATTTGATCATTTTATCAAATAATGGCTGTTTTATTTGAGGAACAGATGGTTTATGTTGTGATGTGAGGAACACTGGAGAAGAATCCACACAACAATCCTAAAGAGATGTCTTCTTTCACCACCACAGAGGCTGAAATCCTCCTGGAGTATCTTGCCTTTGAACTTAAATGAGAGACTGTAAACACTCATGAAAGGGGGAGGAGGAGGTAGAACCCAGGAGTACTCAGAACTTCTGTTATTTCAGCCCATCACTAGTGATGAAAAAATTAATACTTGATTTGCTGGAACACAAAAAGTTTGCAATCCACTTATCTGAGACACTGTCTTACCTGGAATGCCTCTGAGAATATGTACAGACAACAGCCTCACTGAGAGGCAGTTATTCTGAGAGTGCCAACTTCTGGGTCCAAAATCTTTGGGTCCAAAATTTGATTCTACTCATATTGTCCATATGTAACTTAGAAAAACACAATTCCTCTATGTTTCACATCTCATATCTGTAAAGTGAAGTTAACAAGTGTCCTTAGATCGTAAGGTTACTGCGATGATTGAATGAGCTAATGTCCCAAACATTTAAAACAATGTCTTACACTTAGTAAGCAATTACAGGAGTGTTCAAAGTTATTAAGCTCTTGCAGAAAATTTGTGTTTCTCAGAGTGTTCCAATGCAATTTAGAGTGGGCCACGGCACAGTCAAGGCATTTTAATGAAAGGAGAAGAGCACATTTTGATCCTTCACCCTGGGGTGGTCAGCCTGAAAGCAGCTGTTTAGTGCGGGTGTTTCTGAGCACCTGAGATCCACACGGGGACCTCAGCGTGTTAGAAAGTTGCTTGTTTGCACTTGACTGTTTTGTTCACTGTACTGACTGGGGTCTCCAACTCTGACAGGGCCTTTCCTCTCAGTCCTGTTCCCGTTTACACATTGCAGGGAGTGGGGCTGCCTGGGCAGTTGGAGATGAACCTGTGTTGGTGACATGAGCATGTGCGGAAGAGCTGGTCCCTCAGAGACAGCCAGACCGAGGTTCAAGTCCTGTCCGTGCCACCTCCTGTCTGTGTGTCTGCTGATAAATCACTTAATGTCTCAGAGCTGCAATTTCTCACTTACAATGTGGGCTTGCCAAAATGTGCCCACCTCCCGTGGGGAGGGGTGCTAATCATTGTGTGATATGTGTGACAGCGGCTTGTAAACTGTAAAGGGTGACATAGACATGAGCTGTTATTACCAGTGGTTCCTTTCATTTCCCTGCTCTCCACCAGCAGACCTGCGTTTTAGCAGCACCTGCGTGCTGTCATCACTTGGCTGTTGATTTTATTTGAGGGCTTTTCTCCTGAGCTCTTGAGGGGGAACTGTGCATCCGTGCCCCCAGTCATGGAAGTGATACTGGTTCAGGGGACGAGTGCTGACGGACTGTTCTCATACAACACAGGGTCCTGACACTTCTCAGAATGGACTATTTGCTCCCCTTCAATTTGTAAACCACACAATATTAATAGCAAACTCTTGGAATCAGAAACTTTTGGGGCAATACTGCTACTGTGCTAGGTGATAAAATACTTTTAGAAACCAAGAGCATGACAGATTGGCCAAGGTGGAATGATTGCTCTAAGTGAAGACTACCTGACAGGGCTGAGGTGAGGGATTAAGCCAAGAGATAACCAGGAGCTTGAAAAAATGCACTAACTCCCAGCAGCAGATTTCTGAGTGCCATTTGCTAGGACATCACCACCAGCCAATTCAGGCAATAAGAACAGAGATTTCTTAATTTTGTGTTTGGGTTCAGAAGAATGTTTGTTGGCTGCTTTGGCTTGAAATGTTACAAGAATAAAAGGAAGAGGAGAGAGATGGTGCTGTCAGGGTGAGAGGGGGCAGACTTGGGCTCTGAGGGTGGCAGAGAGCATTTCTTGCTTTGCCTGTCTCTTCTGGGTTAGGGGTAGGGGCAGAGCCCAGAGGGGTTTCCTAGGGAAGTCCTACCTTCCCAGTCTTTCTTACTGAAAAATGGAGCAAATAAGTGTCTGGATACAGTGTCTGGGAGTACGTGGCACATCATGGAATGTGGAACTCTGCCTGCCACCCAACAGATTATGGAGAAAAACAGTCCGGAACCCAGCACGCTTCTGTAAACAGCGCATCCCTTTCAGTTAATTGGTGTTATATGGAAGCTGAAATGTTCCACTTATTTACAAAGCTACAGATTTATGTAAAGCAAAACCAATTACACTTAATGCCTAAACTATTCCAGGTGCTCAGTGATAATGTTACTAGGTGCAGAGAAGAAGCTGCTGTGTGAATGCAGCCTGTTCTGAATGGAAGCACATGTAGTTGCTGAGGTTTAGTTCATGACTATCAGCCCCAATGTGAGGGTGCTGGGGTTTTTTTTGTCTTTGGTTTGGGGTAGCTTTCTCACTCTGTGGTTCTCTTTTCAACTCCAAGGACTGGTGAAAGCATACTGAGCACTTTTTAAAAATTATTATTTAGGAATTAAGAAGAGGGAGGCCAATTTTGGAGGCAAAAATGAAAATAAATTCAAATAAGGCAGAATTTTTTTCTAACAGTGAGAGAGACTTCAAGCTCCTCACTGTACTGAGGTGAGGGTTTTTCTTAAGGCTTTTGATCTTTGGGGGTGTTTATTAAACCCAAATTGCATATTTGGCATTTAACCTTCTTTCAGGGAAGAAAACTTCAAAGGCCTTTCAAGGGTCATCCCCACTATTTCATCATAAAACAACGACTTTAAAAAAAGGATTTGGAAAACTTACAGAGCAAGAATTGGTGGCTTTAAGAGCTAGTTTTTTCACTTGTCCTATAAAGAAACAAAAAATAGTTTAAGTAAGAGAAACACCTGGTGTTTTACAGCTGCTTTTTTTGCAATTAAACATGCATATCATACCTAATCAAGATGAATGCACCCTTTATTCTACAGATCTAAAATATTTTATGTATACACAAGGGAGGTGCTTAATTGCAGAATCATTTGCAATCAGTTGATAAGCCCACCTCTCCGATCCTGCATGAACTGTCCTGGAAAGCAGGGGAGTTCAGCATTAGGGAGCAAAGGACTGATGTGGGTTTGTTGGGGGAAAATCACTGATTCCTGCAGAAAGGTCTGGGTCGAAGCTGCCTCTGGCAGGGTCTGTGGAGCTGTTCCTCATCCAAAATTTAACTAACATTGCTGTAAAGATATGGCCATTCATTTTATTTGCCTTTAAAAAAATATGAATTTCTACATTTCTTTGCTTATCTCTTTAGGAAGATGATATTCTGGTGGCATTTGAACTGATAGCAATGGAAACTGAAGGTGTCATTGGGCTACACGATTCCTGTAAGCACCTCTATTGATCTGATCACTTGTCCTCTTCTCAGCACTAGCTAAGCTAAACTTCCTTAAATTCCTTTTAATCTCACCAATTTAATCACTTACATTTATTTTATAACATTGGTGTATGACTGTTCTCTCTGTAGAGGATCTCTAATTCTGTAATGTAGCTTTCATTTCAGAAAATTTCCTTCATTGATTCATATCTTGATGGTATAAAGTCAAGATTAAATAGAGTAAAATCATATAGATTTATGTTTATTTACTCAGACATAGGCAGTCTACAATCACAATGCTGGCATAATAAAGTGCTCAAAAATGTATCAAAAGGACCACTATTCTAATGACACATTGAAACTCTAAAAAATACTGTACATGTTGCTGTTAATTGCCAAAACATTATAAAAAGTAATGCATAGGAAATTGTTTACTGTCATGGAATAATCACCTAGACTTTGAAATGACCTTATTAATCTAATCATAATGTGAATACCAAAGCATCATAATTTTCCAGAGGACTCATAGTCTTTGTAAATAAAGTACACAGACAATATCCATAAATTCATTCCATTTTATATTAGTCTTTAAACTAAACTTCACAAAGTGTCCACCTGAGGAAAACAATGAATGCTTTACTCATAAAACATGTGGAGTCAAACACAGTTTCATAGGGCTGTCTCCCAAAGATCAATACGTGAAAAACATTCCTGTGTACTGCCATAAAATTTCAGAGTCTTTTCATGGAGGGGAAGTGTTTCTTCAAGATTACTTCCACTGATGTTCTGGGCATTAAAATGATTTAGATTACAATATCTAAAAAGGAAAGAAAGAAAACTTTTTTTTAGGACCAGATGTAGATAACCTGATAAATCATACACTTTGCTCCCTTGCTTATCTCCTTTTACTGATGGGCCCATAGATATGGCACAACAGTGCTGATTATTTAAGATCACTGCTCTCCAGAACAGTCTTTGTATAAGGACCAAAGGCTTTTCAGTACCTGTAGAGGGCTGGATCTTTCAACAATGTTCTATTTACAGTCTGCAGTGGGATGATAGGCTAAAAAGCCAGAAACTCTGTTGACTTCTATGGTGGCCAGGACACATAGACACTTCCCACAAACACAGAGGATTTCTAAGTTCAGACCTGAGACTATGGAAAAACACGATTGTTGAAGAAGACATTCATGAATCCACTGCTCCACCCTCAATCCAAGAAACCCTGGCTTTCCTGAGTCTCTTCTAACCTCCAGTTCCTGTGAAGGATTCCACTCTCACCTGACATACTGTACTGAATTCTCAATACAACTCTGGAAGGGTGGGTATCCTCATTTCAAAAACTAGAAAATTAATGCTTTAAGAGATAAAGTGCTGCTTATGCTTTATAGAGAGTAGCAATTGTCAGAGCTTGGGTTCTTTTTTTTCCAACTTAACTTTTTTTGACATTTTAATTTTATTTCCATATGTGCACATATTCCATTTACCCTCCACCAAACCACATGTGTGGGGTCAGATGGAGCTGGGGTTTAGAAGCAGAACTTTCTAGTTCTGAATCCTGGTCCTTTCCCTCTACAGCATACTGCCTCCGGAAATACAATTGTTTTTCTAAATATTTTTGAATAAACTCCAGGAAGCTCAGAATTTCAGACTGCTTTATACTCACTGTTTGACAGTGAATAAGCACATAGCACATAGCAGGTGTCCAATAAATAGTATCATAAATATCTGTTGAATGAACAAATGAATGTAAGAGGTAAGTTTAATTTTTTATCAAATACACATAGTGCTCTGGGATCAGACATCTATTTTTGACTTATGAAGGTTTTCAAATTAATTTTTACCTTCTTTTTCTTCTCAAAATTTTGCTGAAATTTGTAACAGAAGAGTACAACTTGAATAACTGGCCTTTTGTCTCTGATATATGGCACTTGGAATAATGCTACAGGTTATGCACACAAGATTAACTGATATCATTGAAAAATAAGCACCATGATAGAGTTTTTAAAGAGGTATTTTGCAACATTGGAGAGATAGTGATATAATTTTAAAAACAAAATACCCTTATTTATTTGTTTAAAAACAAATACCCTTATACCATTTACTCCTAGGAATATCCTATCCTTTTATTTTAGCTTCCAGTGTGGGATATTTATTAATATTAAGCACTCTATAGATGTTTAATACTTTTCAGCAAGGAAAAAGACATTTCCATTTCAACCTTCCTGCTTCCCTCACCTTCCACCTGAGAACCTTGGTTATAACATCTCACTATTGCCCTGTCTCAGATTTTATTGATGAGTACTCGTATAGATAGAGGCAGAGGTTTACTGTTTTTTGTTTGTTTTTCAAATATTTTTTGGTACAAATGAAAAGTAAGCCTTACCATATATTCATTGGTAGTTAGCAATTGCATTCAGGTGAGACCTCAGGGACCCTGACAAGTGTTAATGTGTAACAAATGCCACCTGCGCATTGGTGAAGGTTCTGTTTCACGAATAAACCACTGTCCTTAAAATCTTGGGGACAAAAGTAGCACGAGACTATCCTGTTCTTGATAGATTTGCCACCAACATCTGGCTCTGAATGCCTTTGGGTTTGGTAAAAATTGGAATGTGATTGTGACTGGATGTATATTGAGATCAAGCACTACTTGACTCATAAATGTTTCAGTAATCCTGTCCCTGGGAAAGCTGTGTTTTCTCCTGTTCCTTGGCCTACTTATTGTTTGTTAGTGTTTGACAATAATAATCAGTATAGAAATATCTGGAATCGTGCACTTCTTATTGAAGACATGAATCTTACTGCCTTCGATAGCAGAAGGTTTCTTGCCAAACTCTGCCTTGGTGATCCAGTCCTGATGGGTAACAAATACCCAGTCATTTTATGTACCTTTTCACTTATGTGGCTGATTTCAGTAACCTCTGCAAACAAAATTTTCATACTCAACTCCCCTTTCTTTTGCTATATGATAACCATTCTTTTTCGGTGGATTGACTGATCAAGAGGTGTTGTGGGAGGTATAGTTTCTTTAACTGAGGACACCCATTTCCTTCCTACCCACTAGAGTTAAGGGGTTGTCAAGGAACAGATATGGGGCTCCTCTGCAGAAGTTAGAAAGCTGCATAGTATAGGAGAATGTATGTGGGTTTTGAGACAAACAGGTTCGAATCTCCGTTGTGCAAAATTATTCAATTTATTTACCCAGATTTCCACTTTAATTTTTTTTGTTTGTAAAGCATGGTGATAAAATCTGTTTATAAGAAGGTGTTTGAGATTAAATTGCCACATTAAATTGGGACATTGCCAATGTCTCAAAGAGATTTATTTGTTTCTTTATTTCTTATGGTAACATTTATACCAGTTCACTACTAGTATGAGTGATTTCAGGCTCTGAAAAGAAATATATATTTAAACAATTTTATTACTCATTTTGCTGTTTATTTATATCTGTCCATCAATCACTATCTATCTATCTATCTATCTATCTATCTATCTATCTATCTATCTATCTATCTATCTATCTATCTATCTATCTATCATCTATCTCCTATCTATCTGCCTATATCACCTATCTATCTATCTATCTATCTATCTATCTATCTATCTATCTATCTATCTATCTATCTATCTATCTATCTATCTATCTATCTATCTATCTATCTATCTATCTATCTATCTATCTATCTATCTATCTATCTATCTATCTATCTATCTATCTATCATCTATCACCTATCTATCACCAATCTATCATCTATTTATTCATCCATCCATCTATATTATATTATTGCATTCTCCATAGTTCTCCCTCCATCCCTCCATCTCATCATCTTGATCTTCCCATTAATGAACATAAAAATGATTTAGGCTAGGGAGAAATGAAAATGACTGGGCAGATAAATGAATGGAGGAAAGTGTGGAAAATGAAGAACCATTTAGTTGCTGACAGGCACTGTACTTGTCTCTATCAAAATTCATTTTGCTAAAACCTATGAGAAATTTGACTATTTGTATTTTTAATCTATGAAAACTCAGAAAAGGTTATGGAGGTTTAGGGAGGTTAGGCAAGTTGCTCAAAAGCACACAGCCATCAAAGAATAAATCTGTGAGAGAAGTAGGCTGGTGATGATGGAAGGGAGATGATACATATTAATCCACAGAATGGCTTCAGGTGACTGGCTAAATGATTTTGCACATTTTGTTATTGACCTTGAAATGGTCACTGATGACTTAAAGGCTTGAATGGAATCCAAATCTTAAGCATCATTAGATTTCTAGCTATTTGTTTAATGATATTTGCTTTTAATGGTAATGATTCACTCATTCTTATTATCAATATGGTTAGTTCTAATTCCAAAGTGGTTCTATAGAGTACAGGGGGAAAAAAATCTGGTTTTAGAACATGTTTTGAAATTGAGTAGAGTACTGTTTTATTACAAGGATCGATGCAAAAAAGTCTGAATTGAAATTTGTGCTCTGAGTAATCTGTTATATTTCTCTAATATGGTAATTTGTTGAATCATGGCATACAGGATTCCCATTGGCTCAGTGATGGCTCCCAGATCAATATTTCATGGGCTCAGAAATTGTTCATCTTACCACACACTTACCTTTGTGAAACACTCCAGAGTCCCAGGGCGTTCAACAACGTTAATGATGCCAAGAAGAAGAAGAAGTTTTCTAAATTGCCTTTGTTTAATGTGTTTGGAAACCAATTGCCTGTTTGGAGCAAATTGTAATTGTTATTCAACTGCAAAACGTACAATTTGCACGTTTCTGTGAATATTTTATTATTCCACAATTCATAGAGCTTTATCTGCTTCAGTAACATCTACAATGCCAAAAAGCTCATCTGAAACTAATCAAAATTCATTTAATACTGCAATTAATGGTAAATTGATAAGCAAAGTACCCCAAATATTTTAAAAGTCAAAAAACACTTAATTTGTATAATGCAAGCTAGGTGTTAGAAGAACTGGTCTGTGAAAGTTACTTTGATTTTGCTATGTATTTTCAGGAACCATGCTGTCTAACTTTAAAATCCTAGTATCTAGAACATTGCCTAGTATAAAGTAATTGTTCATTAAATATACACTGAATGAATAAAGAAAGCTTGCCTTGTGAGCAAAACCATACAAGATAACCTGTTACACATGGTAATTGTAAGATTATGATCATATATGTAGACACTAGATATTATATCACATTGATAACATTGTTACCATATACTGATTATATATTTGACCTATTACTTGCAATCTCTGGTTGACTTGAAAAATAATCTTTTAACCTCATGAATAATCCCTTCAAATTTAATACCCATTAGAAAAGATTCTTCATTTACTTATGTCAAACTGAGTATATAAGATTCGTGATAATTGCTTTCAATTTATTCCTAAGTTTTGACTTTTACTTTGAATCTTTACTAGAAGTCTGTATTTCCATGTCAGTATCTGTATCTATATATCTACATCATCTTATCTCTACATATATACTCAGTATTTCCTCAGTGGGGTTTTTTTTGAGATTTTTTTCATATATATGTAATATATGAACACTTATTTTTATGCAATACTTTAAAATAGTGAGACAGCCATGTGATCTATATTAGCAATATATATTTATACACACACACACACACACATATATATACTGTATGGTAGTATTAGGGAATGTTCAAAAGATTGTTTAAAAGGGAAAGTTTGTTTTTGCAGAGAATTTAAAATTAATTTATTTACTTTTCTGATTGAGCAGAATATTTCCAAGACATGTCATGTATTTGGAGAATAAGAACTGGTCATCTTTGTGTAGTCAGATGCCAAGATTTTTGACCCTTCCTGGCCTTGCTTTATAGGAAGGTGCAGCTCATCCAGGGGTGGTGATGCAGAGTGTGGACCCAGGAAGGCAGTCTCTGTCCTGACAGACTGAGTCTTCAGTGCCATCATGGTGCATGGATGGTGGCTTGCTTCCTGAACTAGAAAATGGTTCTTGGCCTCTCCCTTGACAGTGCACACTTATAAATGGGATTTGAATTAAATGCTCTGTTCAAGGTTGATAGTCAGCAAGTACATAAGTATGACAGCTGTGATTAATTGTGCCACTTCCCATTTAAAACTGTTTCTCTTCTGTCATTTAACTTCCCAATGACTATTATTATGAATCAACCATGAAAATTAGCTAGTGTCCATTATAGTCTTGGACCTATAAGTGATATCTGGTATTGAGTTTAAAGCTATTTTGTAAGTTCCACTTCTCCATTTTCTTAACTTGTGTTTCATTATAATAGAAATTTATGTTTTTATTGCTGTATTGACATAATGCCTTCATCTAATATTTAGATGAATAGTCTCACTGAATGTTTCTCTCTCTGAATGTCTGCTGGGGATTGTGCAGCCCCCATAATGTGTGTGCGTGAGCTCAACATTTAATTGTTGTTGAATGGGGGAAATTGGGATAAAGGTCAAGGTGAGGTGAAGATGGATGGCACTTATTTTCAGGAAGAACTAAACCACCCCCCCTAAGTCTGTTCAGGCAGTCCTGTTTTCTTATTTCTCTTGAATTATTATCGCAATCATATTTCTGTCCTTTTCACTTCACATCAGCACTGTGCATGTCTTGCGATTATACTATTTTATCACTGTATTTCTCTGGCAAGAGTAAAAACAGTATGAGCAGAGTATTCAAGGCCTCAGAATTAACATGACACTAATTCTTCTCAGAGCATGAATTTTACTCCATAATAAGTAATTGCGGAGACTATCTTTATCTTATAAGTCAGATGAGGGAAAAGAATGTAAATTTGTCTAAGATCTCTAAAGGTAAAGCAATATTTCAGAGACATTACAGCAAATACCAACCTATCAGAGTTACCAGATCTCCCATGCAAGGCAGCATGCTCTGCCTGTCATTGGAGATGGGGGGGGGGGGGCGGAGACACGGACACAAAATAGAAGCCAAGGACTTGACCTTATTGTACTATGGGGTAAAAAGAGGATGTCACTGTAGAAAGGTTAGAAAAAGGTAGTGAAAACTCACAAGTAACAATGTACATTTGGTGATCACAGTTATTTTAAAAATGAAATTGCCCTATCACTTTTTCAGACTCCTGCAAAGCTCCTACATTACTGCTTAGATATCGTTTTTAGTGTTCTGTTCTCTTCCTAATGCTGATCTTCATACTAGTCCCATATTTTTGCCTTACAGAGCTATAATTTAACAGTCTCATTGTAGCTAATTTACATGGTGAGCTTCACGGTAAAGAAAATCATCACCTGAATTGATAGCATGGAACAAACACTAACTTTAAATTGCACAGATGTATCTTGAAACTTAAAATTTGCTTAATTAGATGGACAGTATCTTTGAAAAGATAGAGCATTGGTTATGAAAAATAGAGAAGGGACTTTGGAGTCATGAGAGTTTTGAAGTCAAAGATTGCCTCAATTATTTAATAATTTTGTTGGAGATTTGTCCAACTGGCTTCTCCCTAAAATGATAACAACACCTCCCTCACTGAATTTTTATGAGAAGTAGAAGAGATAATAGATGTCAAGGGCTGGACACAGAGGAGGCACTCATAACATTAGAGTATCACCTCCCCTTTTAAAGGTTGCTCATACAAAATTGTGAGCTTGTGCTTGGGTACATTTCCTGGCAGATATTTCTTCATGTTCTGTGTGCCATTTTTTTTTATCATTATCATTTTTTTATCATTACAACCAGGACTGGTTGTAAAATGTTTCATTTAACATTGTCAGTTGACTCAGCTCTTAGGTACTATAACTTTATTTTAGTAGCTTATAAACTTTTATTGTCGTAATTCACATTTGTACCATTTTTCATCTGACATTGCTAGTCACTGATTGAAATCAGGGGCATCCTTGCAAAAAGAGACAAAGTGAAGACTTTAAGTCCAAAATGGGGCTAATTAAACATCTCCAGATTTTAGCTTGGGTGGACAGGAAGGTTAACAACATGAGAAAAGATGTGCCACATAAAGACTCTATAGGGTCAGAAAGTGCTGTTTGTTAATGTTTGCAGTGGACCCTGCTAATACATAACAATAGTATAACTAGCTAGTTAGTTATAATGTTGGACTCTTTTGGTTTCATGAGAAAAATATTTGGCATGATTCAGAATCAGATATCGCTTGCTCAGCTAGATTGACTTTTCATTTGAAAAAACAGTTTGTTAAGAAATTTTAAAGTACCAAAAATGGCCATTCTAAGTTGTTTAAGAAAAGTAGGTCATAGATTTTTAGGGGTGACATAGAAACATAATTATTCTGGGTTGTTAGAATTTATATATTCTAAGTAAAATGTTTCTGTTTAGCTTAAACTATCATGGTCATTTCACAAATAAGAGAATGTGGAAATATCTAGACTGGTTGTTGTCTTTTGAAGATTTAAGGGTGAAGTTATGAAGAGTTAAAGGGATATTTTGCTCCATAGAACCCCCACCTTTTTCCTCTTGCAATCTCACTACTCTAGCCTGTTAGAATTGTTGGAACAAATACATTTTTGATTTGCCCTTAACATCTTCATTTAAAAATGTCTGGACAGCAGTCCTTGAAATAACTTCCATGAAATACTTTGCAAAATAATACAACATTTTAACCCAAATCCCAGGATTGATATTCAGCCAACTATGAGATTCTTGGGTCCCACCTCACTAAATTTTAGAGATTTGTGATTGAGAAACATGTATAGAGTCCCACATAGCCTGTGATACTATAAATAACAAAACATTGCTAATGTGAAAGAGGAAGATACTCAGTTTTTGCCCCATATTAAGCTCTGCTTTGGAAGTCCCAAATTCCATGTGTGCCTTGAGTCTGACAGGGCCCTAAGACTTAACCACAGGCTTCCATACTCCAGTAGGCATGCCACCCAACTAATGGGAAATTCTTACACCTATCTAGTTTCCCATTTAACTAGACTGGTTGCATTCTAGCAAGTCCTCATTCTAACAGGTTTCACTTCCCCACCAGCCTTTGCCACTATTCAAATAAGCAGTCATGTTCTCTTGCAGATCTATGGTTCGCTTACCTGCCATTTTGCATGGCCTGCTCTCTGAGGACCCTGCTTATTCACTGTTTCCCAGATTACAGCTTTCAGAAGGCCCCAGTAATATGTTCTCCTCCCTTGGGTTGAGAGTATATTGCAACTAGGACATGGTTAACAGGCTGTTTTTATCCTCATCTGTCCAATATTAGGTGTTATGTCTAGCCATCTTCCATTGCTTAAGGTGCAGAATCTGTTCCTCACCAATGGGGTAAATGGGCAGTGATCAGAACATGCTCCTACCGCAGAAGCCAGGATCAGTTTTACATAGAATACCAGCTGCTGTTACTCTAATACATGATTACTGTTGGGGGGGGGGAGGAAAGGCACACTCCCACATACCCCACTAACTCATACCCAGCACAAAGTCCCTCTGGTTCTAAACTACACAGGGGATGAAACATTCTGTAGTCCATGACTGAAAAAGTAATGGGAGCAAGACAGAGTCAGGGGGTATTGTATCCAGAAAGAGTAGTTCTAAGAAGTGAAGTATTCTAGTGAGTTCTGGGGAGCAGTGCCTGAGCACGTATGCTTGAAGTTACAGTTTCTAATCACACCATCTGATTGAACATTGGAAATCAGAAAATGGTGTCAGGTTCTCACTTCAGCCCACTGACTTCTTGTTGTGGTGATTTGGTCTTTAATGGAACTCTCAGTGAAGTCTTCAACAACAATGTGGGAAATGATCAAAACTAAGGAAATCCACAAACATTTTGTTGGTAAATAATACCTCTCAACAAATCTTTTTTGAGGATGAATAAACAGAAGAAAAGACCAATATTAAAGAGGAAAAATTACTGTTCTAACTGTTGCTCATAAAAGATAACCTTAAGATGAAATGACAGAGAGATGATAATACTTATAATGATAATATAAAAATAAGAAACTCCTAGGCAAAGACAAAAATAAAATGATAGAAAAAACTTCAAAAAAATCCATGTGAAAAGAACCTTGAAGATCTTTTTATACTGAGGAAAAGCACAATCCAAATTGAACATGAACATTCTTCAAATAATGAAAATGTAATTAAATCTGTTGGAAATACAGGGAGAAAACAGGGAGAAAGGAGACAATCCTTGTGATGGTGTTATCACACTTTGATTGATATTGATAGCTAAATTAGGCAAAGAAGAAAATTATGTAAACAGAATAGTAGGAATGATAGTTTGATGACAGTCACAATATTGTTTAATGTGAAGAAAGAACAGAGTATTTCTTAGCTTAAATGCCATCAATAACAAAACCAATCTCCTAGAACTCAAAGACATTGCTCCTAAATAACTAGTTGGTCACAAAGGAAATGAAATCCATACTTAAAAAGTATTTAGAAAATAAAGAAAATGAGAAAATCACACACAAATTTAGGGATTCAAATATAAATTCTACTCAGTATATTTAAAGGCACACTTAATTTTTAAAGTAAGAGTGAAAATGAATGAAATCTATACTTAATGCCAAAGTATAGGAAATAAGATAAATTTAAGGAAAGTAAGAGGAAACAATAGTGATGAGAGCAGAAAATTGATACATTAAAGTACAGTAGATTTGATACTTAGATTCATTGCCGAAAAATGAAACCACCAAAGAAATACTTGACAAACTCAGTCTGAACTCAAAAAAAGCATCAAAGGTGATAACAATGTTTAGCAATGATTATATTAGTGTCAAAAATTTATGGAAATGAGATGATTTTCTAGGAAAACACTTATTTCCAAAATTGAACCAAGTTGAAATGAAAAATCTTAATAATTAGAAACTGTGTGGGGAAATTTACAAAGATCTTCAAAGGAGGCATTAATTTCTACATGCACTTTTTAATTTTTATGAAAGAAATGAATCTTTTCTCTGAATCTCTCCAGAGTATATATCTGTATACAGATCATCAAGTATTGATGCTACCAAGTATTGTTTATCCCATGAATGTAAAGGTAATTTAATATTGAAAAATCTGTTAATTAAATCTACCATAATGGTAGATAAGAAAAACCAAAAGGTTATTTCAAGAGGTACTTAAGAAGCAGTCAATGAAATTTAATTTGATTAAAATTTTAGAAAACAAAAAGTATTAATTTCCATATGATAAAGAATATCCATTAAGATTATCTCTATAAACCTAAAAATAAGGTTAATAAAAGACATTTATATTAAGACAATATGTAGTTGTCATCTCCTGTTAACATTACTGGGAAAATTCTGAGTACTGATGAAGATGCACAGGAATTAGTAATGGAAATAAAGATAAAAATATATTTACTTTAATCTTGCATGATTTTTCTATAACCTTAAAAGAATCAACTAAGGTACTTCCTTAAACTTAAAAGAAATTTTATAAAGTGGAATGCAAGATAAAGACATAAACATCACTAATCTTCCTTTATAACAGTGATTATTTCAGTAAGTTGTAATGAGGGGAAATGATTCAATTTGAAATAGCAAAAAAGAACAAGAACATAAAATAGCTATGGTAACCCCAACAAAAAATGTTCAGGATATATATGAAGGGAAAAAAATCTTTTAGAAATGAGTTTTTTAAGCATTAAATAAAAATTATATTACCTAGTTAATAGAACACTAAATATTATAAAATTTTAATTTTTAAAAAAATTAGCAAATTTAGCATATTAAAATAAAATTGTGATATGGGAAAACTAATAAAATGCTTGTAAATTTATCTGGAAGTATAAACCATAAGAAATACAATTTTTATAGCTGAAGAGTAACTAACGAAACATACGATAATAGTATTTGATAGTAACTATAAAGTGGAAGCTATAACAATTATAGAGAGGTAGCTTAAGTTTCAGTTCAAGATGCCTACAGAGAAACAACTCATCTATTTCCACGAATATAACAAATATATGACTGCATATGAAATAATTTGCATGGATAAAGACCTGAAAGCCAGATAAATAGTTTCCAAGACAAAGGACAAAAAGACAGCACCAAGATGAGTAGGAGATTCAGAAATACTGGTAGGAACTATGAAAGTATGAAACTTTTTACTTGGGCAATGAAGCAGTGCATCTAGCACACCCAAACTCTTAATCAGGCTAAATGAAGATGAGTCCCCAGAACCTCAGCATTGAGGCAGGTGGGAAATTAGGAGGGTCCAAGAGACACAGGGAATGGAGAACTTTCTCTTAAAGGGACCAGATGCAAAATAATTTACTCAGGGACTGAATGCACTAACACTCACCCCCAGAATGTCCAGTCATATATGAAAGAATACCATTTACCAGTCTTGCAGCTTCTGACTGAGAGACAGGAAGCTTAGGGCGATTCTCAATTTGGAAATACCAGTGGTGCCATCTTGAAAACTTCTTGCAACCTTATTACTACCAGTAGTGGAATAGGCCATATTAGTGCCCTCCCCTAGGCCTACAAGAGCCCTGGGGCAAGCTTGGCAGAGAACTATAATCACTCCTCCTTTCAGGTCCTCAGTCACGGGAGAACACACATTAGCACCACACTTGACACGCACATCATAACTCTACACAGTGCTGCCTTCCACCACAGAACCTTCAGTACCTTCTTCACCAGGAGCAGCATACTGGCCCACTAACATTCCATGTGTGATCTCTAGCTGCTGAACCCCAAGTGCACCTTGCCATAAGCTGAAAAAACAATGATTCTACCCAGTGGTAAGAAGCTAAAGTTAGGCTGGGCCCACAATCCTGCCTATTGACTGTACCACAGTCCCTCCACCTAGCCCCACCATCATGCCATAAATGAACCAGTCAACAGAGCAACCATGCTGCCCTAACACAGTGAAGACACCTTAGGTACACCTTAGAAATATACAGATTCAGGGTAATCCCTGTCAAAAATCACAATGGTTTTCTTCAAAGGAATAGGATTAAAACATTTCTAAAATTTATGTGGTGTCTCAAACAGTCTTGAGTAGCTAAAGTAAATCTGAAGAAAGAAAAAGACTTGAAATGAAGGTATGATATTCTTTGACTTCAAACTGTGCTACAAAGCAAAGCACTATGGTAATAAAGACAGATGCGCAGATCAGTGTAACAGAATTGAAAGACTGAAAACAAACCCATGCATATATGGAAAAGTTATGATAAAAGAACCAAGAGCATTCAATGAAGCAAGGAAAGCCTCTTCAGTAAATGGTATTGGGAAAATTGGACAGTTACAGCAAAGGATGACACTAGACTGTGCACAAAGCTAATCTCAAAATAAATTAAAAGTTTAAACAGACAATGAAACTATAGAAGAAGCTAAGAAACTATAGCAGAAAATATAGGTGGTAGCTCTGAGACATTGACCATATTGCTGCTTTTATAAAGTCATCTCCAAAATCAAGGAAGACAAAAGCAAAAACAGTCAAATGAACTATATCAAAACAAAAAGCTTCTATGAGGTGAAAGAAAGCATTGCCAAAAAGAAGGGCAAAGTATTGCATGGAAGGTATTTGTAAGCTGTATATCTGACAAGGGGTTAATATGCAAAGTAAACAACTCTTTCGACTCAACAACATAATATCATTAAATGATGGGCAGAAGTTCTAAATAGACATATCCTGAATGAAGAAATACAGTTGATTAGTAGACACATGAAGAGATATTCATCACTTATTACCTGGGAAATAGAAATCAAAACCACAATATATTATCACATCATATCCACTAGAATAGCTGTTATCAAACAGACAAGCACTAGAAAGTGTTAAAAAGGAATGCTCATACACTGTTTGTGGGAACATACATTGGTACAGATACTCTGAAAATGATATGGAGATTTCTCAAAAAAATTAAGAATAGAAATACCACATGACCCAGATATTCCACTTCTAGTTTGTATCCAAATGTGAAAATACCACTACAAAAAAATACTTGTACCCCCATATTCATTAAGCATTAAAAATATTCATTTTTAATAATAGCCAAGATTTGGGAGCAATTGCCTATGGGCAGATACATAGATAAAGATTATACACAAGGTAAAGATTATTCCTAGTTATACACAAGAAAATTCTAGTTCCACATTTAAAAAAATGCAATCTTGCCTTTTGGAACAATATGGATCAATTTTGAGAGGTAATCATACTAAGTGAAATAAATCAGATAAAGAAAAATGCTACATGATTTCACTCATATGTGGAAGATAGAAAGACAAACAAGCAAAATGAAACCAAAATAAACCCCAGACTCTGAGAGCACAATAATAGTCACTAGAGTGGTAGGGGGTGAAAAGAACAAGAAATAGGTATCAGTCCTCAGTTGTGTAGTCGTGGAAACTGGACTGGACGTTCGGTGCTGATTGTAATATAGGATGTACAAATACCAGATATAAAGCTGTACACCTGAAACAATAAAACAATAATACCCAATTTAGAAAAAGGTATCTGAAAGGAGCAAGGCAGTTCAACTGTTGACTCGGGACTGAAACATCTGCTTAGAACTAAGAATAAAGTGTGTATCACAGATGAATTTCTTTCCTTTTATCCTATGTGTGGAATATTTATGGTTTAACTCTGTTTTCACAACATGTATCTAATGATATTGTGAAACTTGATTATTGCAATCAAAGGAATGCTTACTTAACACAAAAGTAAACACATGGATGAGAAAGTTCTATTCAACATATTGAAGTACTAAAATTCTATAGATAAATCCAATGAAATCTAGTTTTGCCACAGTGACAAAAACTGATAGGTTTGATCACATATACTAGCAAATATTGTATAAAACAAGCTCATCTATAAAATTAAAATGCTGATTTAAAGCTGGAAAGATATTAGCAATAAATGAGACTTAGTGATAATATCCTTAATGTTTAAAAAAGTCACAAATAGTACAAAAGATAAGTGGACAAATACATAATTAAGAACGGATTAAAGTGTTCATCACATAAAAATTTCAGTTTCTCACTATAAAAATTACAGCTTAAAGTAGATTGGAATATAATTTTTGCCAATATTATTGACAAAGATTTAAATATTACTACGCTCAGGATTGAAATTAATACAGTGAGAAAAATATTATCCTACTGTGGTGGTAGCATAGCTGATAGAGTGTTCAGAAAGCAATTTTGCTTTACTTCTCAACAGTTTTTAAAATATTTGCCTTCATTAAAGGAATAATCCCTTTCCAGAACTCTGAGGCAACAATAAAGGATGTAAAGATTAAACAAAAGAATGCTCAGTTTGGTAATAATTATAGCATTGGAAAACTGGGAAGAATCCAAACACATTTTAAGTGGGAAAGGTAAGTTAAACTAACGTTATGTATCGCATTATGAAATATTTCACATAATTGTTAAAAGTAGGGATCTTGGCTGTGCACGGTGGCGCATCCCTGTAAACAGCAGCCTAGGAAGCCACGGCCAGGGTTAGGGATAGTGGTTTGATCCCGTCTGGGGCACGTAGCGAGACCTAGTTCTAAAAAAATATATATATGGTTGTGGTGGTACATGCCTATAATCCCAGCTACCTGGGAAGCTGAGTCTGGGGATTTTTGAGTCTGTGGTACCCCGGGCAACGTGAGCCTGTGGTTCCACAGGCAAAAATAGCGAGACTTAGTCTCAAAAAAAAAGAAAGTAGGGGTCCTTTTTGTTTTTGAGAAGAATTTCAGATGATAATGGAAATATTCTCCCAAGATTATTTAAGGGAACCTAGTAGAAGGTGCATACTTGATGCATTTTTTTTACTGACCATTCAGCAGGATTTATTTAGACCCTAATTTTGCATAAAATCGATACATATTTAAATTTAATATTGACACAAACATGCCAACGAATTGAAAAATATTGGGAAAAATTATCCAAATAAATAGTTTTTTTTCGGTTTTGCCCTTCTTTTGTAGTTTGCCTTTATTTCATCACACATTGATTTTACAACAGAAAAATATTTTAAACTATTTCATTAAGCATTTTTAGAAAAATATTGACTTCTAAAAACCACTCTGATTTACTATACAGTAACAGGAAGAGGTGGTTTTCCACCGCCATCAACTCTTCTTCAGCAATTGAAGTACTGTAGCTTGGAAGTTATATGCTATTTATAAAGCTGTCGTAAGATATTATTTTCGAAATCATGATACCCCAATTCTGAACACTAAGATTCACTCATTTCAATGATATGTCATTGTATTCCCTACTGAAATCCTAAATTTACCCAATATCTTGAGTACACATAGCATTATTTTAAGTGCTATAACATATTGCTTTTGATTCAAGGCAGATTTCTGCTGTCTCTTTGTGGAAGAGAATATATATTTCTCCTTTTCTACTAATTACTGCTTTATTTTAAAGATGTGGAACTTCGCAAATCTTAAAATGTGCCTTTTGAGGTCTCTTCAAATGATAATTGGGCTCAGTGATTAATTATTTTTCTCAGACTTCCTTAGATTCTTAAAAAAGTTATTTTATAATGCTGATGATTTAGCAAAGGTTCAAAATTGTTGAGACAAAACTGAAATGAATTTCATACTTTATTTTAGGCAGATCTATCACTTCACGATGTACTTTTTGCTTGGGAGCAAAAAAGTATCCAATTAAAAAGACATAATAGTTGTCCTCTGGGGTGTGTGTGCTTCTGTAGCATGGGAAATAACCCCGTTCAGTCCAGAGCTTTAGATCTGCTATATTTTGGACAACTTATATAACTTTCTGAGTTCATTCTCATATATATTGGGCTACAAATATCTAATCCCCAATGGATTGTTGTGAAGATTTAATGAAATACTTTCTTTGGGAAATGCATTTGCAAGGTCTGCTTGTAACTGACACTTAATAAATGTTAATTTCTTTCCTTCCTTCTTTCAGTAACCTGATTTAAATGCTTCATTTGACATTCATAGCTCTCCTACCTGAGTTAATTTTTAAAACACATTAATTTTCATGATACCTGAAGGAAATAATACCTAACAACTATATTCTAAAGTTGACTTTTCTACCATTTTTCCATGTTTATCTAATAAGGAATCAATTTATTTTTATCTTCAAATTACAGAAAGGAAACAGAGGTACAAAAAGGCTGGTCTGTGCACCTAAAGTTGTGTAGAGGAGACAGAATAAATACTTGTGGAATGAATGGATGAGCTGAGTTTGGGCTCTGGGTCTGCATGTACTCACTTCTCCATAGCAATGTCTGCATCTCGACTTTAATTTCCATCACCAGTTCTTGGGAATTGTGGCTAAAAATGAAGTCAAGTTGCTGTTTCCAGGAAGGGAAACCGTGTCTTTCAAAATTGTACAGAAATTGCTATGCATTGTTCACCTGAACTGCAGAGAGAATAGGCATGGGTGATATTTGGGATAACAAGCTTTCATATAAGGGTGAGTTCATTCTCTTGAAGAGCATTGGGAGGTAAAAACCCATCAAGATAGTGTGTTCTCTTGATGATTTCAATGAATTATCATGGAAATGAGTTTCAGAAGCGAGGTAATGCTTTGTGATAATAGCCCGATAATGCCATTAGCTATGAACTCTAATTGCAATAGCATTAGTCACATGAATATATCTGATATTAATTTGAGTGTCAACTATTTCTATAAGGTTCTTCTTGTTAATTAAACATTGGCCTTGGTATTATTAATTCAATATCTAGCAAGTGCTTGCACGTAGTAGGAATCTAAGATGCGTTTGTGGACGGAATAAATAAATAAATCAGACTGAGAAATTTATAACAGTAAAATACTGAATCTGAATAGCATCATAACTGCAGCAGAAATGAATTTTTACCCACTATCTGCTTGTTTGTGAGCCTGTTTTTTTTATTTGCACCTTTAGGTGTAGTCTTACTAATTTGAAAGTTTAAGAAGAAACATTTTCTCATATTTTGTGTATTTAGAGGGAAAGATGCTGTAATCTGGCCCCCCAAATTACTATTTAAGAGTAGAATCAGTGTTTTTCATCCTGTGTCTTGCAGTCTATTTAAAAATCTCCCAGACATCTTCACACCTGCATTGATGAGCATGGTGCCTGCTCTAGGTAATTTGCTATCATTTCTTTGCGCTCATCAGCATCAACTAAACCCTCACCCTACTAGAAGTTTTAATGGTTTAAGGCGTCTCTTCTCGTTCATCTTTTTAGCTTTCACAATAAGAAACTCCTATCTTCCAGCTCTTCTCGGTCTCATTCCATTCCCCACTTCCCATGAAAGGCTTGATGTTCACTTTCTCAAAAGAAAGAAAAAGAATATGGAAGCCTTGCAAGGGAGGCTGCAGCTCTTCCCAGCACCACACTTATACATCTGCTTGCACCTGAACTCAGTCACTTTTGGATCATTCTAGGAAAGTTGTACTCTCATTCTTCTTTCCCTTGCATTTTTATTTTCTCTATCTTCTCAGATATTTTCATCAATTAAATAATGCTCAAGTATCTCTCAGTATAAAAGTAGTATTTGAACTGGCCTCCCAGATAAAATACAAGAGTTACAAGTTTGAATTTTAGAATAACAATGAATTCTTTTTAGCCTAAACAACTTAATATTGCATGAGTGTATATGTGGTGTGTGTGTGTTTGTGTGTGAAGTAAGTCCACAATATTACATGGTACCTATTTATTCTATAAAAATTATTGTTTACCTGAAATTAAAATTTAGCTGAGCATTTAAACCTGTATTTTTATTTGCTAAATATGTCAATCCACCCACATCCGCCCTCCAGCCAACACTTTAGTTTTCTTAAATCTTTAGTGTACATTCTTCAAAAAAAAAAAGTACATTCTTCAAGTAAATATACTACTACATTTATTATTTCCTCACTTACTACATATTCTTCACCCTCCTCTATTCTCTTCTCCATTCACTTCTTGCCAATGAAATGACATTTGTTAAAGTTATCAGTGATCATAATATTGCTAAATCTGTGGGTCTTTCTATTCTTTATGCCCCATGATCTCACAGTTGCATTTTACACAGTTTACTATTTTCTGTTTGACACAATCTTCTCTGTAATCTTTCTGATAGCTACTTTTTTTCCTTGACTGACCATTTGTTCTCTATCTACCCTTTAACATTAAGGCTGTTCAAATATAGATAGATCCTAGGTTCCTTTTTTGTCCTCATTTCTAATATATACCCTAGCTAATTTAATTACTTCTATGAATTCAAAGACTATTTTGTGTGGGTGTGTGTGTCAAAGATTCTTACCTGAATATCTCAAACAAATCTTTTTCCCACTGAACTCTAGGTATTTCTACTTGAATATCTCACCAGTATGTCAAACTGAAAGTATTGAAGAATGAATGTTTAAAAATCTATCCATCTTTTAGTGTTTTCCAATTAGTGTACAGAATCTTTGCTTACCTAGACACTGTTGGCAGAACTGGATGCTTCCTTGATCCTCTCCTTTCTTCTGTACCCTACTACCTCTTGACCCTATCACTCAGCACTATTGATTCTGACTCTAAAATCAGATTTCTGTCAATTCATTTTTCTCCATCTTCCTGTTGCTTGTCATTCATCACTACTCTACACTTACCTGAAAAACATTCAGTTTTGCAGACCATATTTCCCAGACCATATTTCCCCATGCAAATTATACTATATCCACAGCCATATTAAAACACAAGTAGGCCATGTCACTGGTCTGATACTTTTATGATTTAATTACTTTCAAGTTAAAAGAAAAATTCTGTAAGTCGAAGACCCTGCATTATTTTGATTCTGTCTGATTTTTTTTTTTTACTATGTACAGTTCTTTCCTTTTCTGAGGATTTTCAGGTTGCTGATCTCTGAGTTCCTATGATATACATAATGATTCCTATGATATACATAATTCCAGGCATTGGCATATTTACTCTGTCCCAGAGATACCTCACTCCAGTGGTTACCAAGTCAAATAGCTCTCATTGTCAAGTGTAAACTTTAGCACCACTGCTACTCTTAGTGTGAGCATGAATGTGTAGCTATCGCTACCAAGAAGGCTACAGTGCAGAAGTAAGGCCCACTAATGACAGGGATCCATGAAGCCACGAAGAGTCTCAGAGTACTACTTTATTTCATCTTCCTCCTATCTTGAACTGAGATTAAGCTTGAACACAGTAACTGAGCTAGGCATTTTGGGATCACATTGTTTCCTGAGGTATTTTAGTTTTTTTCCTGAGATATTTTTAAAAGTACCACCCCAGAACATCATAGCCTTGATAATCACAGCCCACTTGGAAAAGATTGAGGTCCCATTCAAACTATAATAACAACATTATAATTTACCTGTGCTCTTTCTATACTTTCTCTGATCTTCATCTAAATCATGGAAGTTACTATGACACCATTTTAAAGAAGGAGATTGAGACTCAAAAATGTTATAATGTGTCCATTATCTCACAGCTCACTAAATTGAGTTTCTATTCAGACTTATATCTGTCTGACTCAAACTCTTTCTAACTGTCTGAGCCAAGAGCAATGAATAGTAGTTGCTTTCCATGGTCAAAGCTGTCTTAGGACTCTACCTTGATACAGCCATGAACTGTGAATTCTCTGAGGAACACCAGAGGTTGAGGGTATAGAGCAAAATGTATATGGAATGCATAATCCCAGTTATAAATAGGACTCTGACTCTATTTCTTATTGGATTGTGAGCTGGGTTTACCAGTGGTGGCCTTGGGATTTGCTGATGCAGCCATATGCTACTACCCTAACAAGTTGACAGACTAGTAGAGTTCATGATGGCTAGAAGTGGATTATGGATTAGCAGGTCACTTCTTTTCTCCTCTGTGTCTAAAAGTCCTATCATCTTAAAACCTCTTTGAAGTTGGATTCAAGGTGCTGACCTGTAGTTAGAGAAATCCCTCTCTTAATTAGATAGGCATGGTCAGTGCAATCCAGTTGAATAACTTTTTGAACATATAAGTATTCTTTCAAGTTCATGGCAGCTACATGTTCTTGTTTAAGAGCAATGTGTTACTTCCTAGTTATTTCACTCTCAGGTCTCAATAATTATAGATACGTAAGAATTTCAAAAAGATCATGGTTTAAGTTAAAAATGATTTTTGGTGGGAATCAAACCGGTAAATTCTTTGCTCCTTTTTTGAGTTCTAAAGAGGAAGGACTAACAGGGAGAAGATGTAAACCTTGACCTCTTATTCTGCCCAATTATCCTATTTTACTTAAACACTTTCCTTTTTATTGTTCAATCACCTCTCCATGTCCACAACTAAGATGTCATTTTCCCTGAATTTTATTTTGTTATTTTTGTCAAGAGGTAAATTTAAGTGTGAGAAAACTGATCTAGTTGCTAATGGGATAGAGTTGAAATAAGCAGTTTGACTGACTTCTTCACTCCCTTATATTAGCATTGCTACTTTTAGATAAACTGTTCTTGAAATGATTAGTGTAGGAGGATGGGTTTAGTCTTGTATCTTCTTTAAAGCACTCAGAGTTAGAGATCCCAGAAGGATCAGTTTTCTCACTTGTACTGAAAATGTCACTCTAACAGTTATCTGTCTGCACAGTCAAGTTTTGAGAAATCTTTTGAATTTACCGCATTCACACCATTCTCTATCATGGTGCTAAAAATGACTAATGCAGCTTGGAGACTGAGAGCCTGTGATAGCTGATCATCTTTTCCAATCATACACTAACACACACACTTACATGCACACATGCTCAGCTGACATGAATCCTGAAAGGTTTAAAATATACTGTATGCTAAATGGAATGCAGAGGCATTCGAGGTGCCGAAATATAGATTGTCATTTCTGTCAGAAAAATTGGTTTGGTGTTTTAACTAGATAGACTGATCTTGTTTTTAACCAAATGGGTCATTATAATATTTGACTTGAGATTATGCTTAAAATACTTAATCTCTGGAATTTCCATTTTTAAATACTCTAATTATGTCCTCTCATCCTTTATGAGAAAAGTGAAATTAAACATTCTCTTTTTAAAATAGAAGCCAACAGTCTTTAAGAGAAGACAACCAACTCAAGGTATACATGTGGTAGTATTACTATATTTTAAGTGCTCTGATTAGTCACCAGAAACTGTCATAGGGTCACTGGAACCAAATTATCTAAATTCACTTCATTTTGTCTCTTGGTTAAAGCTATTATGATGACTATAGAACTGTCATAAACACAGATATATCCTACTCCCAGAAAAACACAAGAGTCTCCTATGATGCCATTCAGGGAATGATGGAGAAGCATGTGGGCTGAGAGATAGTAATTAGGTGAAGTAGGAGATGATTATATTCAAAAGAAGAGCATTAGTTGATTGTCATTTAGATCTATAGGAATTTTGCAAAAGATTCTAATTTTAGTCCTGTCCAGTTCAGCAATTTTATTTGTAACCTGGAGGAAGTGTAAGATCTTGCTTACTAACATTGTAGATGACAAAAAAATTGGTAAAGAAGTAAGGATTAGTGATCCTTTGGATGACAGAATCAAGTTTTGAAATGCCTGTGGTTTAGAATATGGGGTTCACATTTATTAAGGATAAAGATAAACTCCTACATTTAATTAGAAAAAAATGTGATGTGTGGAAGGAAGTAAACTGAGAGCAACTGTTAAAAACAAAATAAAAAAAAGAACTTAAGGATTTAATTAACCATAAGCATGATGCACCTACTGGAAAAGTCAACATTATTCCTGTTGGAACTCAGAGAGTGGGCAGAGGGAGGGGGGGAGAGTGAGACAGGAGGATGAAGAGAGCAAGGGGGGAGCGGAGAGGGAGTAGAACAAAAAAGCACTGATAGAGATAATATGCCTTTGCTCATTACACCCATCTTGAGTATTATATTCTATTCTAGAAACCATAGTTTAAGAAAGATTGTGACACATTATTGTTTGTTGGTGAATGGAGGTGCTTTGATACTGAAAAATCAAGGATCATGTAATATAGGGGGATCGTAATTACTATCTGTATTGAGCACTCACTGTATTAATTATTTAATCCTCACAATAACATGATGAATTATTTATTATTGTTATTGGCATAGAGACTAAACATTTTGTTGAACAACCTGGATTTGAATCTGACTAAGGAACATATTCTCTTAACATTGTAACATTATTTCTGCAAATATTAAAAGTCTGTGGAGTTGCTTTGTGTATGTAAAATTAGACATAGTCTGTAGGACATAATTATCAATGGTTAAACTTATATCTCAAAGTAGAGAATTTTTCACTAGAAGACACTTGTCCCTTTTCTAGTTTGGAGATATTAGATTAGATGACCTTTAAAGTAATACAATGGTAAGAGTCTTACTTACTGAGATATATTTGCTGTAACACAATGTTATCATGAATAGGAAAAAAAGTCCATTAAGAGAAGAAGTAAATTAATTAGTAGTAATGTAAATGGTAGTCTTGATTAAATTTAGTTTAGTTCATGTACCATCTCACATTCCATTGTGCTAAGATGTCACCATTTGTCCTTGCAAAACCTCCTTTCATGGGTACCAAACTCTGTCATAGTAATATAAGCTTTAGTTTATCCATGTTTTACTATATTTAGAATTTTATCAATAATTTACTATCTGCAGACCCCCATTTAAGAGGGTTGTATTGCAGAAGTAATAAAAGTCATTAAAAAACCGTTACATTGGATGACTCCTAATGGCTCTTTGGTTTCTTGAAATCAATGTTGGCATTGGTTTTTGAATGCTAAAGGAATAAGATCATTGTCAGATACTAAATGTGATGGGTGGAACACTTTACATTCTGGTTTGTACCTTAGTTGTTATGTGGGGAAAAAAGAATAATAATATCAACTTTGGATTATGCTATATATATGTATATATATGTATATATATAATACATTTAACAACTCCTACATGCAGATTCTCAATAAAATTTTAGGTTTTCAATATAATGGATTTGCAAGACTAGTTGGGCATAGTAATGAATTTGCCTAGTCTTGTTCCTGGCTCCTGGAAAATAAACTCTTAAACCCTTTGAATTTCCTGAGCAATTGGAGTGCCTTTTTCATCTGTGATGTGCCCCTCAGTCATATATGAAAGTTTATGCCAAAAAAGTATTCATCATGGGCTCCAGATTGTTACTGCTAAAGAGATCACTTAGCATGTGTACACTGGCCAGCAAGAAAGACCAACCAAGTGATTAGCTGGTTGGGATATTTAGCCTCATAGTTTCAGCCTAAACTTTGGGAGAGGAGTGAGACTGAAGATTGAGTTCAACCAATGGTTGAACTTGAGTTGAACACAAGATTGAGTTCAACCAATGGTTCAATTGAGCCTACCTACATAATGCAGCATCAATAAAAACTCTGAACTCTGGAGCTCAGGTGATTTTGTCCGGTTGGAGATGTTTTCTAGGAATTATCACACATTGCCATGCCAGTGGGTTCATCCTGAGGATGAAGGAAGTTTCATTTAGGGAGCTCTCTCCAACCTTGTGATTCTCCCTTTGACTCATTCTGATTCTTACTCTTTTGCTATTGAAAGAAAAATGTTGTAATCATAAATATTATGCTTTCCTGAGTTTTGTGAGACAATCCATTAAATTATTAAACCCGGGGGAGTCTGTGGGGACCTCCAAATATATAGCCAGCTAATAGAAGTGATCATGATCCGGGTATCTCCAAATATGTAGCGTTGTCAAAAGAGAGAGCAAGTTCTCCACAAGAACTTAACCTGTGAAGTTTGACCTTTTTCTGAGTAAGTTGCTTAAGTATGCATATGAAAAACTTATATAAAAGATAACTGGTAGTGACATTTGGCTTTACAGTTCTTCCAGAATGTCAGATGTGGTTTGATTATATAAATTCTGTTAGCAAATTCTCAGAAACATCTTCATTGAGCAATGTGAAGAAAAGAAACATATATTCAATGCCTAAGATATTTTAGCTACTGATATAGGTAAGACTTTTCCAGGGTATCTCATAAAATCTATATACTTGTTCCTTGTTTACATATAAAAAATCTAATCACCAGAGAAGCCAAGAACTTGCCACAGTTCACACATTAATCATGACAGTTTGGATTGGAGCCTTTTGAGAATATCTCACATAATTCCATATAGCACAGCGCCTGCCACATAGTGAGTATTGAATGTGTAATAGCATAACTTTCTCAGATAACTAAAAAAAAAAAAAAAAAAAAAAGGCAGGGCTTGATTTTACTCACAATCAATCAAGGACTGTAGAATTATTCCTTAGAACTCTACCTACATTGAATTTTTCACTCTTAACTTTATTACTTTTTGCATCCCTGGAAATTTCGTGAGAAGTTTGGAAGTATTTATTTTGCTTGCCTGGGTATCTCAGTGCCCAATATGATACCTAGAGAAGAATAGGTCCTCAGAAAAGGTTTTTTGAATGGAAATCTGGAGTTAAGAATTTGTCAACCACTGACTTTAATTTGTCCATATTTTGAAATAGGTAAGTTAGGTTAGTTATAAAAAAAATGCTGCTTTTAAGCATTGCTTCAAGTGCACAATGATAAGTTTTCTTAAAATTAGAGAAGAATAAACTTGTGGTATTATTTGAAAAATAAACAAAAGGAAATTTAAAAAAAATATGCTATATTAATACCTTATGACAAGGGAAAAAATCTGTAGATTTTAAATACAGCCAATGTCATTTCACCGAGATAGTAGTTTTTGTCGTCCTATCTGATTTTTCTACGTTTGCATGTGAATTTTTCAGTTTCATTGTGTCTCCTAACTAAAATCTCTATGGGGAAAATTGTCCATGACAATTTGGTATTCAACTCACAATTTCTTTTTGGTTACATAGACAAGATTTCCAGGGAATCACAAGGGAAAAAGATCATCCAGATACCCCATCCTCTTATATTTACATAGGACTTACCTTTTCTGAGAATTATCTATGCCAGCTATGAGGCTTTATTGAATATAACCTCATTGGAAGACCTAATAAGAATATAATGACCACTTTGTTTTAAAATACACTAAAGAAAGACAGCAGGCAGGGTCTCATGAGAAGTGACATTCTGTAATTACCTCCTCCTATCAAAAGAAAAACAATTCCCAGAAATTAATGAATACAGCAAGAGTCTATTTCCTATCTTAATTCTATCTTAATTGCAAAAGTGGATCAATTAAAAAAGGCTACACTGGCAAAACCCCTCTCTTATAGGTTTTGTCTCCCAATTCTCTAGTCATCAAATCAATATATATGTATATATGTATCAATATATATGTATATATATATATATATATATGCATACCATGAACCTATTTTTACCTTCTGAGACGAGATAAACCAACTCTACTAGCAGTGCCCCTGTGAAGCAGCCAAATCCATTGAATAGTGTCAAGAAATTCAAAGAGGTTCCTTTCATGGTTCTTGGAACAAATCTGCATGATATTACAAAGTCTGAGAGAAAAGACAAGTCAGAATTTAGAACATCCTTTATAAGAACACTTTCATACATACTGTTCAAGTTACTAAATACAAAATAAGAATACCAAGTCTAAAATATTAGATACTAAAATACTGTCATAGATGCTGCTCAAATTAGTATTATTCAACCCCCAAAGAAAATTTACTAATGCTGTCAAAATTTGTACTTTATTACTTTAAAGTTGCTTTAGTGAGATATATTATGATACCATATTTATAGATATCTACAAGGAATAAAGTATGACAGAATATACCCTTGCTCAGTTATAAGGTGGTTGTGTTTCAACACAATTACTGAAATTTCACTCCATTTCAAATATTTCTCATGAATTTTGGATTAAGTGAGCCATATATGCAGTAATATGTACAGTAATATCATGGCAATCTGTCAGTGGGGTCTGTGATTTTGTGATTCTATGTAAAACACTAGGATCCTTATGGAAAACTTGAATTTTTCACATAAAATTAGCATGGAGGTTAAGAGCATCCAGGTCAACCATTTACTACCCTGCGGTTTAACTTAAGTTGTTAAATTTTCTGAGCCTCAATAGCCTTCCTTTAAAGTAGGGTTAATAACTTTATTCACATGCAGAAGGGCTATGACCAGTACTTGCTCTAATATATACATAAATTGTTTAGAACACTGTAGCTTCATTGGGACTAAATAAAGGTTAGTTATTTTTTAACAATATTTGTACAATACACAAAGCAAAACCCTTTAGATGCCCTTGAATTATTCCATTTTAGAAGAGACAACATTTTAAGCACTGGGTCTCCAAAAACATTATCTTTTTTCCCCCTCAGGTTGTTGCTGGTACAGTGATGGTGGCAGAGGTTGAAGGAAAACTGTAGAGGGAAATTGTTTTAACATTTCAATTAAAACATTCCTTTGATAGTAGGAATAGGTGAAAACAAGTACTTATGATTTTGTACATGCTGTATTAACATAACTATATTAAAATATGCATGGTAATTTTAGGGAAGTATGTTAAAATATTTATGATATTTATTTTAATGATAGCTGGGATTTGCTTCAAAATTATACAGTAAGGAGGAAGAGGGTATTTGAATGAGGGTAGAGATGAAATAAGTTTGACCATGACTAGAAACTGGTGAAGTTACAGCATGGTTTACTCTTGAATGTTTTATACTAATCTCTCTCTTTGGTATGTGCGTGACAAGAAACTTTAAGGAAAGTCACTAAATATCACAAACAGTTTTTGAGATTTGGGTATTTGATTGGATTATTGTATTTAAAAATTTTCTTCTCCTTTCTCTTTGCAACTTAGCCAAATTTTCTACTGAAAGAGGTCATAAGTAAACAGTAAATCTCACCGAAGAAGGAAAATGGTGACAGAATGCTATGTACTGATGTACTGTAAACCAAACCTTTCATTTCTTCCTTTTTTCTCTCTCCCCACCCAGAAAAATTTCACCTGTGATTTACTTGCATTTTGCTGCAATAAAAATCCACAATTGTCCAGCAACTTTAAACACACTTACAAATATCTAAGCTTACTGCAGTCATGTTCCTTCCTGCATTCATTGAACATTTTGCTTTCTGCATGTCCTCTACATATTTTTAATTTACATCCAGCGAGCCTGAAAGGCCTTCCTATCTGTGCGGAGTGCAGGGGCTAAGGGTGGGAAAAGTTCATGTAGGTAGACAGAGAGAAGCGAGATGCATAAGACAAAAAAACAGTGCTAAAAAGCCCTGAGCGTTATTGGGGATAAAGCTAATGGTAGTGATACATAAAATACTGCAGAGAAGGGCCTCCTGTCCTGGCAGCAAAGGGCTTTAGGTACTCTAGCTCCCTGGTGTAGTACAAATCACCAGCCCAAGCTGCACTTTTTTCCCAGGGATAGCCACTGAAGAGGCTTTGGGTAGAAATGATTCACAGCTGTACAAAGAATCTGGCTTGGAAACTTCTCTCTCTATAAATATGCGGAGACAAACAATGGGCAGAAAGACTAAGTAGGCCGGTTTCCTTCAACGAGAAAAAGCCGAATGTACAAGCCCATTATTACTCTGCTAGTTAATTATTAATCTTACGCTTTTCTCTCGCTAGAACTTCTGGTGCGGTATATAATTCATGAACACGCTTTGCCAGCTCTCTGCCTGCTGGTTAATCTCTCTTTGGTGTCATTTTAGTCGTTTTGAAAGCCTCCGGTTCCCTTTTAGAAGACTTAGCTTTTCAGCTCCATTTTCAGGCATCTATTTGCTTGTTCTGATCTGTAGTTTGATCATTGGCTTGATAATTGAGGCTCCAAGATACTTCTTTGAGCACATTATGGTATGAATATTATCAGCAAGCCTGCCACCATTCCAAAATTCTCATTTTGCTCTGAGGTCATGGTGAAAGTTTTTTGAACTGTATGTGAAAACATGCCAATGAGAGTCAAAAGATGCCACCAGGTGGTGGCTGGTTAGGGTTTGCAAAGGTGCCCCAATGCAGCAAATGTGGAATCTATAAACTGAATCTATAAACTTTCCTAAGGCACTTGGTGCTGGGGACTCATTGCTGGAAATTTCTTTTACTCCTGTTGTTCTTAAACAGTTAAAGCATTTTTATTGGGTTTGATGAGAAGTGACTTTGAACATATGGAGAAGTTCTGCAGTCCCAAAAAGTGGAGTTTTATTCACCTTGATACCAGTGGTGCTTTCTTATCCCTTAAGAGTTTTAGCTTTAAATCTCACAGTATCTGATGATATAGCCTAATACTTCTCTCTGATGTGCCATTTACCCATCTCTAGGACATTTCCCTCTCTTATTCAAAGCCATCAGTTCCTCTTTTATTTTCATACTCTCCAGTTTTATGCCAGTTTCAGTTCTTGGCAATTTTAACGCACATTCAGGTTATCCTGCCAATCTTCCATGCTGCCAGACCTTGGTTCCTCACTTCCTTGACTGCTCACCAGTGTCATTTTCCTTTATACTACATTTGCCATTCACATCTTTTTAAGGTAGCCATTCACTGTATATTGTCAGTGAGTGCTAATATACCCCAACAATGGTGTTGAGCGGTTGCAGCATAGATTGTTGTGCAAAGCCTAAACACTTTTTTTCTTAATTTATTTATATTTAAATTTCACAGCATTGTAATCCCAGGGATTTTACCCTCCCCCCACCCCCAAACACCTTCCCCTCCATTCCCCCCTTACCCTCCTGCCCAAAGTTGTGTACTTCAGTTTGGTGCTTAGCTTGTTTTGACTCAAAGCCTAAACTCTTTACTGTCTGACACTTTTCAGAACAAGATGGTCAAACCATGCACTAGATCAACAACTGGGGCCACCCCATAAGTTTTTCTTTATGTGCTACCTTCTGGCTCCCCTGCACACCATCTTCCACTCTAACATTAACCTGCTATCTTCTTCTAGGACCTCTACACTATTTATCCTTTCATTATTTTCACTTTTTTCATGCCTTTCATGTCTGCACTATATTTTTCTTTTAACCAAAATTAATTCCCATGGTCAATTATGATAATCATATCCATTTACATATCCTCATTACCTTGCCCATGTTTTGCTTTCTGAATTGGATGCCAAAACAATTCACTGTCTGCCATTTTTGTTTCTAAATACATGTAGCCTGACGTGGCTAGAGGAAAACCTATAAACATGTTTGAACAGCTCATTTTAAATTCTTGTTCACAAACTCTCATGGCTTCCTAATTCCCATGCCACGTTCTATCCTTCATTCTGTGTTTCATTGTGCTAAGCAACAATTTCATTCTTATCCTCTGGTCCAAAATCTCCAAAAACTTCTCTACTGTCCTCACTCAAAGCTCGTGATCTGGCTTTCTATGTCAGCTAAAAGCCTGCATCAACCAGAAGAGAATTTACACTGAATTTCCCTATCATATTTATGTGCCTTGTGTTTCTGTGCCTATATGTTCTTGGCTTCCAAACTCTTACCCTGATAAACTGTTCTTGCTTCTATCTAGAGTCAAATCCTAACTTATAAATTAGATCCCAAACTCTCTTGTATTTTCTTCCTCCTTGATGCCATCAATTTTCTTTCTCTATTGAATTATCCCAACCAACCTATTAGCTCTAACTTTCTGGAGGTTTCCCAGTACAACAATTTACTGTCTGCCATCTCTGCCCAACATAAAAATGTCATTATCTTTCATTGCTTAAAAACAAAAAATATGAAAAAAAATTTTAGATCCATTCCTTTGACACCTAGTGCTCCATTTCTTTGTTACCTCTGCAGCAAAATTCTTCAAATGAATTGTCTTCAATTCTTCACTAAACTACTTCCATTAAGGGGTTTTGTGCACTTCCATAATCCACATAGAGAAGCTCTTGTCAGAATCACCAGTAACCAGTGGCGACCATTTTTAATGCAGTGGTTAATTCTCAGTCTTCACTTCATTTGCTTGATCAGCAGCTTTAGAAACAGTTGATAACTCCCTCCTCCTTGATACCTTATTATCATTCAGAGTCCAAGCTATTACTCCTTTGATTTTTTTTTCTTTTCTCACCATTCATTTTTTTTCTATCATCTCTGCATATTTTTACTGGATTGACTTAATGGTGAAGTGACTAAAGGCTGAGTTCTTAAATCCTTGTCTCTGTCTACACCTCCTGTCTACACTGATTATCTGGCCAAGTCCCATCACTTTAATACTACTGATAAGTTTTTTACCCCCCAAATTTGCATCTGTTCCATAACTCACTACAAATTCTGTCTTTGACTATTCATTTGCTTATTTGATAACTCTGTGGAATGTCTCAATATCAGCATGTCCAAAACTAAATTTGTAATCTCCTTAAAACTCTCTCCATCTATAACCTGTTCTTTCTCTGTTGATAGCAACTCCATTCTTTCTGCTAGTTGCTCAGTTCATAAACTTTGATGTCATCTCTTTACTCTTCCTCTTATATTTGACTGGATCTGTCTTCAAAATACAAGTAAACTTGTACTATTTCTTACCATCTGTCTGCTACTCTTTTGAAAGTGTAAGTCCAAGGATGATCAGAGAAGATTTAAAGAGATATTTACTTAACAATGAGTCAGTTGAAAACAGAGAAGGGATTCCACTTAGAGAGAAAGGCAAGTGCAAGCCAGGGGAAAGATGTAAACTTGACATCTAAGAAACACAGCCCTTCAAATATCTCATAAAGTGACTGATCGAGGGAAAAATACTTCAAAATAATGTTTGGAATGGTAATACACAGAGGCCAGATCCTGTTGAGCTTTATTCACCATTTAAGAAATTAATCTTCAAAATGTTTTTGTGAAATTAAAAGCAGGGGAATGATAGGATTTATATTTTGGAAAGAGCATTTATAGCTGTTTTGAAGATAATGGGCTATGGGACAGGAGAGGAATCAGGGAGACAATTTGGGAGATTCTAGGAATATTGGGGGGTTGAGACAGTGGTCACACAGACTAGACAGATAGTGAAGGAGAGGTGAGACAGGGCCAGACTTGGACTATACTTCATAATAAAGATTGACATTTGTTTTTGTATTGGAGGTAAAAAGAAAAAGAAAGAAATCTAAGATGGTTCATGTGAGAAAGTCCTAACTCTATCCATACCACAAGGTATTCCGGTGTTCAAGCGATGGTATTTTGATAGAGTTATAAGCAGGATACTTGTGCGTGAGCCCTGAATGTCACACTATTGATTAACATGAAAATGGATAATAGTAATAACAGAAGCAGCACACATTAGCTGCTCATCACTGAGTGCTGTCTTTATACTGGACAGTCTGCTTTTTCTTTTGCATAAAATATTTTACAAGTTCATGTTGCTAGTCAGTGGATTTTTACACTGATGCTGTGATATAAAGAAGAATTATAATTAATTACATTTTAAAGATCAGAAAGTTGAAGTTTAGATGTTAAATGAATTTGCAAGGTCATGCATATGGTAAGTGACAAAGCTGGGGATCAAAACAAAATCTTCTATGATGTCTATAACCATTAAATCAGTAAGTTGACTTCGTTAAACCTCAGGTTCTTAACGGCTAAGCCAGGGAGAGGTGCACTAAGTAATGTTTGATACAGGATCTGCTTCTTTAATTGCCTATGATTTAAGTACTTCTCTGGCAACTGTTTGTTAAAACACCGTTGCTTTGTTGGCTGTGAATTTTCTTAAAAATCTCATAAAATAATTTTTTCATGCAAAATAAATACAATCAAATTACATAAGTCTACACATAAATGTGACTAAATACACATAGTTTATTAATTAATTTTATTTTGACTTTCCAAATAAGTTTTGGTATCATGATATATGTGGGTACCAAATAAAGAAATATGTTTATTAAATAGATGCATTTGAGAAATTTGGAAATAACTCTAACATAATAAAATAATAAATATTTTGGACACAAATGAAATTCAAATTGTCATTTAGAATGATTAAGATGATTGCCCTAAGGCTCTTGTGTACAGTAGATAAAATGGGAGAAATATGGGATAAAGGAAGATAACCAGGAAGTTATAAAAATAATCTTAGTGATGTATAATTTCAGGTTGAGTTACAACCAGGTCCTACTGCAGAGAAATGCAAGGAAATTAGAAATACAGAATGCATTAGATAATACTAACACACATTACTGTATTGCAAATAGTCACTGAAATATTTTGATCAATTTTAAAGTGGCTAGTTTAAATCTAGTCATCTCAACGATCTAGAAAACACTTGATATTTAATAAAGTCATGTTGAACCTGTCTTGTGAAACAGCAGTAATCACACTTAATTTAATCTAATTTAATTGAAAAACAGAGTTATCTAGAGAATTAGCTGAAATTTTCATTTCATTTGTATGTTTATACACTCTAAAAGTACATTATAAATGTCATTTTTGGAGGAAGTATATATGTGAGTTTATCTCTGAGGGAGAGGTAGGAAGGAAGGGAGAGGGAAAGGGGGAATTTTCATAACTATCTTGAAATGTCTTCTAGATTGTAGCTTATTTTTCTCTTGTAGTTGTACATGACTAAATGGTTACTGCTTTTAACTGTGTTAATGAATCTTTTATTTCATCCACACTCAGGTAGAATTGTTCCATATGTGGTAGAGAAATGAAATGAACTTAGACATTTTTAAAAATCTGAGTGTGATAGAAAGCCTTGTGGTGAACTATTGAGGGAAACTCCATGAAATAAACAGATCGCCTGTCACTTGAATTCTTCCTGTTGAGGTGATAAGTTCTGCACAAAGAGGCTCAGTATGTTCCAACAGGAGGTAATAAAATTGTTACTCACAGGCTGGATTGACCAGTGTTTCAGCCACTCCAAGCAAAATGTACTGAAGAACCAGGTGGGAACAGGGCATGGAGGAAACCATGAGAATTTTGCCTAAAAAAAGCTGCTCCACTGGAGGAAAGTGTTTCCTGTGTATTTCAAAGAAACCAGCTGCTATCGCAGATAAGGCAGCAGAAAGATTTCCAGTGACTAAAGAAAAAGAATCCGAAAAGAAAAAAAAAATTAAAGGAGAACTACAAGTCAGTGTAGTAGGCTATAGCATCTCATATTTTTTTAATTATAGTACCATTGGTTTACATCATTGTTAGTATTTTGGAAGTATACAATTTTCTTCTTCAGGTATACCACATTGTACACACCACTGAAGCATCCATAACATAGTCATACCATTGTCTTACCATTGTCCACTGTGCTTTCTCCCCACCTGTTCTCACCACTGCATCACTACCTCATGTCTCTGCTACATGGTTGACTTTCAAAGGTTGATTTTAAAATTTGTCTTTGATCCTTTGTTTGAGTTTTCTATATTCACATATAAGTGATATCATAGGCTCTTTATCTTTCTTCTTTTGACTTATTTTCCTTAGCATAGCCCTTCCAGCTCCATCCAAGTTGCTGCAAATGGCATGAACTTGTCTTTTTCATTGCTGAGTAATCTTCCCTTGCATATATATATACACTACATCTTCTTGATACACTCATCTGTTTTGGGTACTTAGGTTATTTCCATAGCTTGATTATTAGAAATCGTGCTGCAGTCAACATAGGAATATAGGTTTCCTTCTGAATTAGTGTTTTTGTATTCTTTGTGTAGATACCTAGGAGTGAATTGCTGAGTTGTACAGCAGATCCATTTTAGTCTTTTGAGAAACCTTCACACTGTTTTCCATGGGAGTTCAACCAGTCTGCACTCCCACCAACAGTCTAAGAGAGTTTCTTTTCCCTCCACACTCTTGCAAGTACCTGTTGTTTTGGCAGGCCATAGTATTTCTTACATATGGACATCAGTGAATGGCTGCTCAACATTTTTTTTTTTTAGCCATGAGACTGCAACTACCAGTCTCTTTATTGTTAGCCCATCCTCTGCTAAAACTCTGGTTCCCCTGAAATGCCTGCATTGACTAGCTTTCCTGCTTACTGGTAATATCACCTCAAGTAAGTTACTTCATTATTATGCTCCTTGGTTCTCAGATGGGATTCATGATGCTAACTATGTCAGATGATCCTAATATTTAAATAATATAGAAACTGGTATTGCTATAAAGATTCCCAGTAGAAATTATTATTAATGATGAAGCAATCCTTTTGAATTTTTATTCTCAGATACTACACACACACACACACACACGCACACCAGTCAGACATGATTTTGGGGGAATTTAAAACAAAATACCTCCATAGGATTTTAACTATTTATTTGAAAAATGGTTTTGAAATAAACTACAAACCTTATAACTTTAGACTTTGGTGTTAATCGCTGCAGAAAAAGTAAAGCAGCTGATAGAGTATTAAAGCTATAAAGTTTTCTTTTGGAAATATATTAAGGGTGAATTAGGGAAGTGAAACAAACTATTCAGTTAGTTGTCTAATTCTAATCTTCCTTTTACTTTGAAGGAATTAACAAGAAAATTTTGGTTGAAAATGAGTCAGAATATTGTTATGGTTAATAATTGCTGTACCCATTTATCATTTGCATTGCTGTGCTTAATCCCATTGTTCAAGAAGTGGCAAGCTTTAGTTTGATAGAGGTGACTTGAAATTTAGAGATAGTCCCATTTTGCTAAGTTGCATAAAATTTCAGATAAGCCAAAGCTTTCAATTCAGAAAAATCAATCTAATGTTTAAATAGTTTAGTGTTTGTTTAGGTTGATAAAGAGACTAGTAGGTAAATTTTTTGATTATATCTTAGCATTTAAATATACTCATAAAGTCTATTTTTTGTGTGTTCCCAAAAAACAGAAGGTGTAAAAATGTAGGAAATCTAGAATACAGTTCAAAAATTTGAGGAAATTTCTATTTATTATTTTAAACTAGTTTCTTAATATTTTTATTCAGGTAATATTTCATTATAACATTGTAAAAGTTTTAGGTGTGCATTGCTGAAAATCAGTGTGCATATATACTACATTAAGTCATTCCTAAAACTCAATTCTATCCTCCACTAAAATCAAGTTCTCTAAAGGCTCACTCATATGAAGTAGAGATTTTGATTCTACAAACACTTTCTATAAAAATTGGAATTTTGTGAATTATCTACCTTTAAAATCAAGTTCATCACATAATTCCATTGATCTAGGTTACTGGAGAAGTTACAGGCTCATCAGAAAGAGATAAGATGTCAGTTGGGCTCAGGCTTTATTGTGTTCATACTGTATGTATGGCAGTGTATCAGCTGCTGCTGAGAATGCTAGATAAAAGGAGTGAGGGTCAGTCACCAAGGTGCACATTCGGTTGGAAGAGAACATGTACCTAGTTGGAGAGGTGAGGGGAATCGTCTTGCACTCTCGAGAAAGGAGGGCCTGAGCGTGAGAAGGCAAAGGCAGTCTGGGCACCATGAGTGAAAGTACAGAGCGTTGAGGCATTTGAGAGATTTTCAGAATGGTAAGAACCTCCAGTTATGTAGAATCAAGAGGAAAAACAGGTCAGGAACAGATCATAAGAGGCCTTTAATAGACTCTCTTTTAAGGGATTTGGAAATTATTTTGAAGATAATGGAATCACCGGAGTTATTGGGCACATTTATTCTAACTGGGTGTCTGGGGCAATCTAGGTAAAGAAATACACGCATGCTTCCTCCCCTCGAACTTTGTTTGCGATCCAAAAAACCATATTTTATCCAGGGCACTAGGGTTAATAGATTAGCTAAAGGAGCAGCAAATTCTTTTTTTCTGTAAAAGTTCTGTGTCAATATTTTAGTTTTTATGGGAAAATGCTTACATAAGTAGAGAGAGAAAACATTTCTACACTATTTTTTACTGATGAAATTCAAACCAATAATTATTTGGGGGTGGGTAACACAATTTAATTTTATTGATGTTCAAAGTCATTGTTTTTTCAATCAAATCAATTGTAAACATTCATCTCTGAAACTGATTTTAGCTTTAAGTAACATAAAAACAGATGTGGGTCAGATTTGGCCCATGGGTGCAGTGACTGACCATATCTGGCTGTAGCTATCAGCTTTATTTTCCTATTTCTAAATTTTAGCTCCAAGGATGATGAGAAGCTGTGAGTTTTTAAAATCGTGGCCTCTGTTCCCTGTGCATAGTCATGACACAGCAGAGAGTCTCTGTACTTGATTCTCAAAGGTGGTTCCTGACCAGTTTCACAGATATCACCTGGGTGCACAGAATCTCAGACTCCTCCTCTACAATGATTGAATCAGATCATTCATAAACAAGGTTCCTAGAAGATTTCTGTACCTGTTAAACTTTGAGAAGCATTACTCTAGCATAGAGTGCTCTGGGACCTGGTGTAGCAAACTAGAAAAAGACAGTTCTCTGGGCAATTTCAAAGAAAGCACGCAGTGTTAACTTATTTACCCAGGTGTTTTAAGGCAAAGCATGTTTTACCTGAAGGATCTAGAGAACTACAATTGCTTTTTATTTACTACTGTACAATGGTGCCAGTGAAAAATTACTTTTTTAAAAACCAAAACAAAGCTTTGATTCTAGCCTAAATTTAATCGATTCCATTTTCCCCTTAAACATCTGTGAGTTCATAACACATCCAAAAGTGTTTATCAGAATGCACACATTTTAAACCTCTAGCTGATCTGTATTTATAAGATAAAGGACAATGGTTCCAAGAGAGATATTATATTCAGATAAATAATGTATGTTTTAATATTGGGTGTGTGGTTGTAGAGAAGTCCGTAAGAATCTTGAAGCCTTTATAGTGTATACTGTTATCCTACCATGTAACAGTTTTCCAAATTAGACCACAGTAAAACAAAGGAAAACTACAGTTTCTTCAGACATTAAGGTTTCACATACCATTACATATGAAAATCTAATACTGAAGAACAAACATGTTAAAATTCTTCAGTTATTGGCTAAGATTACTCACTGAAGAAACTATGGTTTTGCATATGTGTGGGTGGAGGAGAGAATACCTTATTTACCTGTCCTTGATATATATTCTTAAGTATGAAGGACTATTGAGTCTTTCAGAAATTTCCCCTGGATCCATGATTTTGGCAGATTCCCAGAGTAGGAAATTTGTTCATGTGTCCATAAAACAGTGTCCATAATACTCTCATATAGTGGTAATTTTATTGTCACATGTATTTGCTGCCTGTGTGTAAGACACTTCCGACACACTGTTAGGATGCCATATGTTTTTGATGTTCATTGTTTCTTCTATTAGTGATATCTTTGAAACAATCTATCTACTTTTACTTCCCTTTAAACCACTAGAACTCATTTTTGGAGTTTCAGCTTCAGTTTGTGCTTTAATTTCTTACTATGGAAAGGTACCTTATTTCCATGGAGATAAGATAACACAATCACATCTATAAAACATCAATTATTCTTTCTGATGGTATCTTAGATGGTCTGCTTCACATCAAATTTAATTACAAGGTTGATGTTGACTTAAAAAATAAGGACGTGAGGACATTAATGTTCTTCTATTTAACAAATGAACAACTGAGTGAATGACTTATTCAGACTAACTGCTTACAGGCTAGTACTTTTGACGTTTCACAGTTCTTTCTTACTACGTATTTTGTAATAGATATTCACTGTGATGTTTTCTGAAGGTGGGGAGGATGGAAATAGATCAGTTCTATCACTATGGTAAAGAAAAAATTGCTTTACTGAAATAATCTTACTTCCAATGAAGGGGATTGATCTTTGCCTTGTTTTTAATGTTTGGGCCTGTCTAATTCAATCAAAAAATGAACTTTATATCATTGCCAATTATTAGAACTAGTAGAAGTTATTGGTTATATAAAAAAGGGACCAACACCTTGGCTGTGCCTACATCATAAAGGAATTTTACTTAAAACTTGAATTTTCAAGTGTTTTATTTTAAAGAGGAAGATTTGGTAGGTATTTGGATATACTTTATCCACATTTCAATGTAAATGTTATTTAAAAGCCAAGATAATTTCTACCTACTGTGTTGTACACTTCTGCTTTATGCAAGACTTATTAATAATTGTAATTAGGCTAATTTTAGTCAGATTAATACTTGTGTGTGTCAGCACTAATGACTAAATGCCACATACTGCAGGATTTTAATTAATGCTAAGGAAAGGAAATACTCATGGTATAAACATTTTTTAAGAGAAAAGGGCTAAAAGGAAGAATGTCCAATTAAGACATAGGGTAAATCACAATATCACTGATTCTAGATTTTTGTTGAATTAAGGTTGACATTTGAATAGGTAAATCTGCTTGCTTGTTTTGTTGGGAAATACAGTACTGATATCAAACTTTAGCATGTCAAGCCTTTGCCTTTCATAGTTCTGGAAAGTTTGGGGATTTTTTTTTATACTGGGAACGCTAATATTCTTCCTGACATCTGTAGGTGATAAATTCAGGAGTGTCAAGTGGGAATCAGAAACCCTTCTTTGTTGTTGTTGTTGTGTTGCTTTATAAGCTGGATGAGAAATTTCACTAAATCGCTAGCTTGACCAACTAAGTGAGCTTTCCCTGCCCCTCATACTTGGGCTTGACTGCAATCACCATCATCAAACAGGAGGCAGAGTTGAAGTGTTCTGCACACACCTCTCCGGGAAGGGAGAGGGACAGTTGCAGGAGTCAGGTAGTAGGAGTCACACCCTTTGTGGTGACAAAAGATGATTTTCATTCACCTGCTAGGTTTAATTGAAGTAACAGTAAGGGCTGTGATTTAACATGGGTAATTTAATAGCTATAATCTTAGCAGCATGTGTGGCTGGTAAGTGGAATAAAAACAATATCAATAATAATGCAACTGCCTTCGAATTAGAACCTGTATTTGACTACTTTTGTCTTTGTGACCCCTGACATATTAAAAGTTAGTTTATAGTGGGGTTAGATGGGTTTAGATTAGGAACTCATAAATATGTGCTTGTTAATAATTTACTTATATGCTTCATTCACATTTTCAAGGCACTTTGGTTCAAAGTGAAGGGAAATTTGAATATTAGATCAATTCATTTGTGTAATTGTGTAATTACTATCAAAAAGTACACTAGGCTTTTGCCTATATATTCTGATAAAACTTGTTTATCTGACATAATCACAAACAGAATATGGAAAACTTAAGCAAGCATCTAGTTTTAAAAGATGCACATCCTTTTTTCAAATTTTCATAGCAAAGTATTACGCAAAGAAATAAACGAATAAATGAATAAATGAATGGAACAACAAACGAATCAATGAATAAATGAATGGAACAACTAAACTCAGTATTCTGCACTCAGGGAACATATTTCATCTTTTTTAAAATGAGTTTAATTTTTCCTTTTTCCTGCCTAGAAAGTCTTGTTACCAATCTTGAAGAGGACTATTTAGTTCATTAACATTAAACAACACTTTGGAAAGTGCCAACTATTCTGTATCAAGAACATTTCCTTCTTTTAGACAGGAGTTTATGGCTGGGTATGGTGGCGCATGCCTGTAAGCGGCAGCCTAGGAAGGTGCTGCTGAGGCCAGGGATCGCAGTTCAAGTACCACCAGGGGCACATAGCAAAACCTAGTCCCCCCCAAAATATCTGGGCATGATGGCACGTGCCTGTAATCCCAGCTACCTGGGAAGCAGAGGCTGGGGATTGCTTGAGTCTGTGGTACCATAGACAGGAGTTTAAATATGCAAGAGTGAAGAATTGTCCAAGATTAATTCACTCATTTAAGTGAATTTAAGATTTTTTATTCCAAGGAAAGATTCCTAATGTAGTTCTTGCAACCACGTTTTATAGCATATTTTCTTAAAATTGCCCAATTTTGAAAAAATCAGCTTAATTAGGCATTTTACAATATAAAGTTATTGCCATTTTATCTTGTATTCATTCTGTTTTAATAGTATGTTTGTTGAGGACATGTACGATATCTTCCTTTTGTCTGCAAATAGTGTTGGACATTCACTAAATTGTGGTTTTGGGATTTCTACACTGGCAAACAAAAAGGCACATTTTAAGATTTAAGGGTTATCAAATCCTGCTAAGATTTACAGTTAGCCTAAACCTATTATAATAAATAATACCAGGGGGTTACAGGCTTAAGAAATAAATCAAAAAGGTTATGTACTAGCCTTTATAATTGAACATAATAAAATTAAGTGAGTTTATTCACCCTGTATTCTTTCCAAAATCAAATCTATCCTATGATGTGAACTTGGGGGGATCTTGTTCATGACTTTGGAAAATACAAGCACACTCTGAAAAATGTAAATTTTAAGAGCAAACAAACAACCAAAAATATGATAATGGGTTACTGAAAGATTGATGGCTTTATAGGTCTTGAAAAGGAGGAACTAATAGCAAAGAGATGAAAATCTTACATGTGCCTGGCCCTGCATTACATGATATTTCTTAATAGTTTTGCTTTCTATTTATGTCTACCAAACAATTAACTCCATTCTCTGTAAATGATGACTCATAACTAGCTCATACTAATGAATCTTTCATTGTGTATCAGGATACTTCTTCAGGCATTGATGTCATCCTGAGTGATTTTGGAAGTTTTACCAAACAAGAGGACCCAACATTTATATAGGGTATGTTCCTCCATGAATAAAGTAAGCAAATTAGAAAATAAGAAATCTTAGGTCATTTTTCAAAGTTAAATAGCATAGCAGCAGCCCAGTGACCGAGCAGGGCCTGAGACACAGAGCTCTTGCTGGTTCTTAGATTGGCTGGATTTAGCTGGCCAGCTCTTCTCGTCTGGTACAGGGACTGAGGGACCCCCCCTGGGTAGAGACAGTGTTACTGGAATGTATGTCAGTTCCTTGCTCCCATTTTAGCTGGAGAAATTTTATCTTATGGGCTACTGATGGTGTTCAGAGTAAGACATCCTAACTCTTTTCACTTTCAGCAATAATGAGAGTGTAAACATTCTCAAACACAGACACAACTGATTATATTTTGTGAGATAAACGATGTGTTCGCCCACCTTGTTGTGGTTAACATTTTGCAATATGGGCATGTATCAAATCATCACATTATAAACCTTACAGGGACATAATATTTTATATCAAATATGTCTTATTACAACTGGAAACAATGAAAATCTTTGCCTCCTACCTTGCTATTTCAACTGTGAACTATGGTACCAGTTAACATATTTTACCATTGGTTCAAAAGTTAATGCCTTCAAGGTATAAAAGAGAATTATTTTAGGAGAATTATCTGTACTAGAGTTTAAGAATATGGAAGTTGTACCATGTCTTTATGTCAGGTATGTCTGCTGAAGTGACTTACAAGGACAGGAAGAGAATGGGACACTGGTAACTGGGTAGAGATTTGGGAAAGCTGGATAAGATGTTAAGTCTTCTCAAATTCACCTTTTTCCTAAATTTGTGAAAACTGAATGACTCCACATCACACAACTAACTTTGATCTTAGCACAATGTTTTTTATTTTAAAAAGTTGCAAACATTCATTCTATTGAGATTGTAAGATGTACTTACTAATGCATACCGACAGGAATGGCCCATCTCTCATAGAGGGGACTAGGCAGGTGATGAAAACCTCCATAAAAGGAGTCAAAATTAATAATGGTAGGAGGCTGATGATGTTCATTACTGCAATTGGCAGGAGTAATCCATCCAAATTCAGGTTGGAATTCATGGTTTGCAGATAGTATCCTGAAGGAACCTATTTGAGGGGGAAGTAGCCATACATTAAGATAGTGGCTTCACTTTGGTAAAAGCATCCTACCATGGCCACCTAACCCCATGCATGTGCTCTATGACATGTGATGGGCTCTACCCCCAAGTCTACAAGGTCTCAGTCATAAGTGGACCAGGGAGCACAGAAGCTCTGTGACTGAAGCAGCTTAGGTTTAGGTTATAGGTAACACTTCTGATTAATTGTGGAAGAATCTTTTGTTACCTAGTCTCCCTTAATTTCTGATGGAAAGCAGAAGTCATCCTTATTGTGCACTCAGGATGACATATAAAATCATTAAATAATTTATTTCTGAACATAAGCAAATAGATTCTTTTTATGAACAATAAAACCCTGTAAAAAGTATGAAGGACATTTGTTTCCACCCTGATGAGAAAAAGATTTGGGGTTAGAATAGGTCTTGAAAATAACACCTAGTTTGGTGGCAAGATATTTAAGGATTTTATCCTAACAGAAAGAGAAAGCGCTGAAACATGGTATTCGTTGTAGGCAGTCTTTGTGTGTTCCTGACTTGGCTTTCTTTGCTAACAAGAGCCAAGCAACATGAGGAGAAAAAAAGGGAAAAAACATACGTGTGTGTAAGGCACCTTTAAAATGTGACACTAGTGGACTACAAAGGGAACTACATGGAAAAGTTTGCATAAACAAGTCACAGGAGGTATCCAGAAACTAAGCTATATTTCTACTCTAAATCCTCAATAGAGTATTAAAATTTCTTTGTTTTTTAAGTAACTGCAGCATTCACCAAAATCCAAACCCTCACTTAGAATATTCTCTTGTATTCCAAACCTTGTGCTAGGTAGTGACATCAAAGCTGAATTACCACCTTTTAGGAACTTTCTTAGTTCAGGAGCTCTGTTGTGCTCATCACATCCTCACCCCTCTCATGAGCAGTACTTGATAACTGTTTCGTTCCTGAGGCATGTGATGCCACTGAATAGTTTGAAGAGAAAGTTAACCTGAGTCTTGTTCTTTAAGAATGGATTCTCCAAACTCTTTTTTCTGTACAGCGCACTCACCACGTTAGGATTTCCTCCTTACCACCATCCTGGAAGAGCAACCATGCTCAGACAAGCAGATGATGACTTCTTGTTTGAAACCTTCACTCACTCCTAATCTAGTATCAGTTGCACAAATTGAGGGCAGAAAGGAGAACCAGTCATAAGTACAAACAGTTGTTAGCAAGCCCATCATTTGGAAAATGAAATTGCTGGGTTAACTGCCTAAATCCAGAAATGAACCATATTTGCACAGACATGATTTCTATCTGTTTAAAATATGTCCTGGTGACAATTTATCTTCTAACCTTTCATTTGACCCATAGAATTGTAAACAAGGATTGTTTGATGGCAAGCGGAAACAACACCGGCTTCTTCTGCTCTGGTTCAATAAAATTGTTAAGCATGTATTCCCCAATCAGAGGAAAATGAATGATTTTTTTTTTTCATTTTTTAAAAAGTGCTGGCAGCAGAAGCACTTTAAGACTGAATGGCTCCCAGCCCAAGTTGGAAGTTTCTGTTACTGATTTCAAATGAGAATTATTGTTAATAGGAATAAAGTTATTATCAGCATGAATCACAGACACGGAAACCTGTTAACTTAATAATGTGGCAAATGTACTATTAATCTTTAGTGAAGCAATATTAATATATTGCCTAATCTAAGAAAAGGCTGCAGTGTCTTGAAAGCTTGAAATCATTTCTGTTTCTGCCTCAAGTTCTGAAATGATCCCCTTTTAAAATTTTAAATACTTTTATTTCATACAAGCCTCCAAGTATTCAGAAATAATTGCTGTCAATAGAGATTCATTTTCACCTTTGAATAGCCAGTCATGTCAAATGGCAACATCATCAGCCTTAACATCTACATATTTTAAGTGTGTGTCTTGGAAATGAAGGTCAATAATGGCTACTGGATTTAAAATATGAAATCCTGGGATGTTTTATTCTTGGTACTTTGATAGTCTTAGTACTAGCAATTACTGCACAGAGGCGAAAATCTAATCCCAGTCTACCGCAATGGGAATTTCTTCTGCCTTCCTTGAGAAGTATGTTCTGATTTTATATATATATATATATATATATGATATATATATATATATGATTTTATATATATATATGATATATATATATCATGATTATATATATATGTGTGTTTATATATATGTATATAATATATAATACATGTATATATAATATCTGTGTATATATACATGTATATATAGACATATAGATGCTAATAATGCTAAACTATAGTTTCTGGTATAACATTAGCATCTATAAGTTTTTGGAAATTTAAAGATCTGTATCAGGGATTGTTAACCTAGATGAAAAAGAAGTGTTGTAGGTAATAGCAAAGAGTGGGTGTTGATGCCAGCCCTGAGTTGGGGTGGTCTTTCTGTCATCTGCCAGTAAGGTGACTGAGAACAAGTTGCAAGTTACTTAACATCTCTGAATCTCAAATTGAGGATGGCAGCATCATCCATGTAAGCTTGCTGTGGTGAGTCAATCAGATAGTATAAAGACTTTATGAAACTCTGGCAAATACAGGTGACCAATATATATTAGTTTTTGTTCTTTGCAATAAACTGGGCAACTATATTTATTGAGATGCTTAAATTTTAGTCTATCCAGATGATTGTAATTCATGTCAAATTAAGACATGTGAAAATTTTCATAAAAGGCTCCAACTTATTCAAAAGAAATATCAGGTGTCATGGCATTTGTGAAGATGAAAAATCACTCATTTGTGCTATTTGCACAGGTTTGAAGCTAGCTATAGACCACTGAGGAATTTTGTACTTGTTATTAGTTTCTCCATGCTAAGATACTTTATGGCATTCATGATCACATAGATGGGTAATATTTATGTGTTATTTTATTTTTTTGTGCCAGCTACCACTGTCGAGTTAAGAGGGAGGTCAAAACTGCTAAATTGGTTCTGCTTTCAAGCAATATTTGGAGCAAAGGTCAACAGACTTTTCCATAAGAACCAGCTAGTAAATATTTCTACAAATGGATAGATTCTGTTGCAACACTCTGACTCTGCTATTTTCATGCATAAGCAGATGTAATATCACAGTGACAATAACTGCTGTGTATTTGTCAACAATGGATTTTGAATTTCATATAATCCTCGTGCCACAAAATATTTTTTTCTCATTTTCTTAAGAGATATAAAAAAAGTAAAAACTATGCTATCATGCTATCACGCAAGAAATATGAAAAAGAATATAGGGTCTAGATTTTTTTCTGCAAACCTAGTTTAATTCCTGACTTAGAGGAAGATTTTGCTTTTCCTTTTGCTACTGTGAGTTACCCATCTATTCCAAAATCACTTATTTTTACTGAGCCTTAGTTTCCTTTTAAGAAATGAAGCTTATGGAGTCATGGCAAGGTTTGTGGATCACTGTTCAAGTCCCACCAGGGACAATACAGCAAGATCTAGTTCCCAAAAAATGTCTGGGTGTGGTGGCGTGCTCCTGTAATCCTAGCTACCTGGGCGGTTGAAGTTGGGGATTGCTTGCTTCCGTGGTACCACGGGCAACGTGAGCCTGCGGTTCCACAGGCAAAAACAGTGAGACCTAGTCTAAAAAAAAAAAGAAAGAAAGAAAGGAAGGAAGGAAGGAAGGAAGGAAGGAAGGAAGGAAGGAAGGGAGGAAGGAAGGAAGGAAGGAAGGAAGGAAGGAAGGAAGAAAGGAAGGAAGAAAGAAAGGAAGGAAGGAAGGAAGGAAGGAGTTTAGTCAGGTACTCTCAAGTTTCTTTTCAGCTCTGTTGTTCTGTAATGTGTGCTATAACTCACTTATTAGCCTTCTAACTTTCAATTTGGGGGTAAGAAAAAAGTCCTAATTTCGTGAAAGACTTTGATGATTATTTATAGCACTTTAAAAGTTAGCCGATGACCATTATCACATATAAATTCTTTAAAAATCACTTATATTTATAAAAAGTACTTCATCTAAGTGTTTATCTTCTGATTTCTATACAGTTTTGCGGCTGATTCACGAAGGAACTAAAGAGTGGGTGGGGAAAGAATCACTTGCTCATTAGTATTTATACTTAAGAGCACAGTGGAGGTGGTACTGAAATGAGTCAGTTTAACTACTTGATAGGACCACATTTTAAAGGTTTGCTGGGGAAGATACAACCTATGGCTACAGGGGATTTTGGAAATTGCCTGTGGATTTCAGGTTTTCATGTGCTGCTCTTCTTTATGACAATGCACTCAGGAGTATTGCCTGGACCTACTGACAGTTCTTCAAGGGCAAGTACAGATCCAACTTCTCCTTTGGTACAGTTCTGCCTACCCCCACTTAGCTCCTGAAAGTAGAACCTGTAATGCCTGATGAAGTGTATGGGAAGCACTCATTGAGGTGAAAAGAAATGTTTCTTTGGAATGTTAACATTGATCATGTCGTTTTGTTGAAGCGTGTACATTCCCCTTCCTTACCTGCATAATACACATTCTGTAAAGGAGCTGAGACATGAAGAGAGGGAAAAAGGTGAAGAAAAACTTCGCATCTTCCACATGGAGCTCACTGTAGCTGCCACCGTTTTTTTCCTTGGCATGGTCCAACCAGCTTGTCACATCTCCACCCAAAGAGCAGTATCGCAGACAACTTGTTTTCAGTGCGTTAACAAACACCCCGAAGGTTGTCAGGATGGAGTAGCCTGAACATAATGGGAGATATTATGTATTAGTAAAGGAGGTGTTCTTCAACACTTTTCAGGATGTCAATCAGGAAAATGGCAGATGTGAGGATGAAGGGCAGTCAAGTGACTGAAGAGATATCGGAACCGAGGGGCTTGAATTCAAAGAAGCAAGCTTCTGACAAGGGGCTGGCATCCTGGTGACCGGCCCAAGGTGGTGCCTGACAGCTGATGTGAAAAATGTAAAAGGTAAGATCAATGGGAACATATTAAAAAGGGAAGAAAGGTGATAAAATAAAACAGCAAAGTAAAAGATTTCAGACTCTCTCAGAAGTCAGTAACTTTAACTCATTAATGAAAAAGGTAACCTGAACTTTCTTTTACAGCTTTACACAAAGAACCAATGTTACTTTTTAATATAAATTGTTATATAAATAATCCTCACTTAACTTGTCAGGTGGAGGGTGGTTTCTTATTTTGACATGGAGATGAAAGGAAATTTATTCTCTGCTTTGACTTTTTCCTTGAGTTTCAGACATAAGGTTAAACTTTGAACTCCTCAAATGACTTTATACATGTTGATAGTGTCACTAAAAGTTCAGATTGGATTAGCTGACTTTTGACTTTTCTGGTAGTTTCCTCTGAGTTCATATGGCTGTCGCTTTAGCATCAGAAGCATTTTATCTCTTCAGTTGCTAGCATTCACATACTCCTAGTGATTTGCAACCTCATTGTTGCTTCTTTTATGATTGTTCAGATTCCACCTTTTCTTTGTTTCCATTAAGGCTTTCTGATGCAATGACAGATAAGAGACCCCCATCTAGTTAGCAGTTCAGCTGTGCCATCATGATTATCATCATTTTTCATAGTACCTCCTTTGACCATAAAAATTCTTCTACAAATTACTTAGACACCAACCATAGTTACAGGAAGAATGGTATAAAGTGTGTGAAAATGTTTGAGTTTCTCCAAAGAATACTGCTATAGGAACTCAAAGTGTAGTTTGATTGTTACTTTGATTATGTTCAGGTTTTCCATAATGTCATCCAAGAAGTACACTTTAACCAAATGTGTGTCGATGCCATGGAGCACTTTTTTTTTTTTTAAATTTAAATGAAGGATATTTATTAATATTTCTTTTTATAGTTATAGAGTGATTATATTGATTTGATCTCATCTTTTCTTTAAGAGTTGTAGGACACCTATTATGTCAGTCTTTGATTAATTGAGGAAGCTGAGGGCCTGGTAATTGAATATGGAGCCTTTCACCTCTAAGTCACTGAATCAAATCCAGCCCAAATTGGTAATGACCAAGAATGATTACAGCAGCGACTTGTTGGTGGCCTCTGTGAAGAGTGTTTAGGTCAAGTGGAAGTATGTCGGGATAATTGCTGCTAGGAGATGGCTCATATCTGTGATCATTATTGCCAAACATAGGCCAGGGGCTGGGGGCCAAGGTACAGAAGCACCTGCAAGTAGCCTAGGTACTTGTATACCTCAGAACAGAAGTAATGGGGACATCTCTTTGGTATAGCAGGAGGAATCCTTCTATTATGAACTTTTCTATCTATAATTTTGATGAGCTTACTTAAGGTTTAAGAGGAGAACTGAGAATGTCTTGATGAACAGTCTAGAGACTAAATTTGGGTGAGTCCGGCCTAGAAAGGAAGACTTAGCTTCTTGTCTCTGTTGATTATCAACTTGTCTGCTCAACTCTTGGAAAAACAGAGCTGTATAGCTACTGATCCAGCTTTACACTTCCAAATAAGCTTTTTTTTTTTTTTTATAAAATGACAATTATTTGCAGGATAAAGATTATTTTCAGATACTTTCCACTTTTCCCATATTTTTAAAATCCTAGGACTTCATATATTTTCAACTCTTTTTTCCTTTTTTGAAATATAAACAAATCACTATTGTTGCAAGATAAATTTGGTTCTTCCTTAATGCAACAAAAAACTTGCAGTTTTATTAAACAGTTAAATTTCATTATTATTTTCAAGGGAAGATAGCTTAGTGCTTCTTGAACTAACTGTGTTAAGATATCAGCATAAAAATTTTTTTTCAACTATATGGTCAATGCATGTAAAATATAATAAAAAAGGAAAATAAAGTAAAACTATATAGATATAAGTCCTGGAACTTTTATTATTGGATTCAGTAAATGTAGAATGTAACTTACCCTAAATATTTCTGCTTCCTTTCTCTGTTTTTGTTTTGTTGCATACCACTAAAAAAGAGTTTACTGATTACCTGTTCCATATACCAAATCTGAGGACTAATGGTTTCAACTAATAACACATTTTGAAAGATAAGTTTAAGTAAATAAAATTGCAAAATAAAATCTTTTAGGGTGATATGAAGCAAAAAAACCCCAAAATGCTTTAGAAGAAAAAAAAATTAAGTGTGAAAGAGGCACAAAATTTTGCTAACCATAACTGCACATTATTGATGCCAAGCAAATACATTCATTGATTCTATATATTTATTACATAACTACTGTATCCCAGGAACTTTTCTAGATCCTTTGAACATAGCAATGAACAAGACCTATAGATGCCTGAGTTTTCTTACTGGTCAGGAAAGTAACTCAATAAGCAGGAACATATTAGCCATGCTCAGTGGTGAAAACAAAATATAGAGAGTCCCATTGAGGGGTGAGGTATAGAGAACACCTAAAGAATTATGATTTGGACTGAGGATTGAGTGATTGGAAATAGGCAAAAAGACCTGAACGGAGCATGTGCCAAGCATGTCATGTCTAGAAGTGAGCTGTTCAGAAACAGTGAAGAACAATGAGGCAGTAACTCAGTGAGTGAGAAGATTGGAAGTGCATGAGGTCCAAGAGTTGATCAGTGTCAGACTTTATAAATCAAAGTTAGGAACTTTATTTTGTCCTCAGTATTGTAGGAAATCATTAAGAAGTTTATGCACAAGAGAGATGTCATGTATATATTTCAAAAGAAATTCTTTAGAACCTTGGATTTTAGGGAATAGAGGAAACTGGGAGAAAATTAAGAGGGAGTGGTGATTATGAGATAGTGGTAGAAATGAATGGGCATAGAATTGAGAGTGTTTCAACAATCAATAGGATTTTCTGATGGAGAGTTGAAAAAGTAAGATGACTTAAGGATTTCTTTTTTCTTTCCTTTTTTTTTTTAACTGAACAACTTGGTGTTGGCTACTTGCAGTGAGATGGAGAAGACAGGACAAGAGTCACTTTGTAGTTGGGTGACTTAGGAATTGAATTCTGGTTAGAATAAGTTTGAGACTACTACTACAGAGAATAAAGTCATACTAGCATCTATAATGTTGAATATATTATGTTTCAAGGTGAGAACACGCACTATTAAATGATAACAAATTTGATAATCTTGAAGAAATGCATGAGATTCTAGAACAATATAGTTTACCAAAATTGAATGAAACAAAAAGGGAGAATAGAAGGAAGGAAGGAAGGAAGGAAGGAAGGAAGGAAGGAAGGAAGGAAGGAACAGAAAATGTGAATAGACCAATTGCAATCATGGAAACAATTGAAAACAGCAATCAAAAACATCCTCTTGAACAAAAGCCAAGAATGGGATGGCTTGCAAGTGAATTTTATCAGTCCTTTATAGAAATTATACATTTACCTCAAATTGTTTCAAGAAAGAAAAAATTATCTCCTAACAGTTTCTATAAGACCAAATATTACTCTAATACTGAAACCAGACAAGATAGCACACAAAAAAGAAGCTATAGGCCAATATCTCTGATGAATTGATGCAAAAATTCTCAACAAAATATTAGCAAAACAAATTCAACAATATATGATGAAGACCATCACTGTGACCAAATGGGACTTATTTCAAAGAATTACAAGGATTGTTTAATCAACACAAAGCAATCTGTAAGCTGCAAAATTAACTTTAAGAGGAAGAGGAAGGAGAAAAGGGTCAAAGGTATAGATGGTGGTGGAGAAAAGGAATAGCAAATGCTGAGATGTAAATGTAGGAAAGGAAACTCTGTTGGGAAGAATGTAAAGTGGTGTAATCACAAGCAGAAAACAGATGGAATTTCCTCAAAATTAAAAAGTAGAACCACCATCTGATCCAGCAATCCCACTTTTAAGTGTATGACCAAAGGGCTTCTGATATCAAAGATCCACAAAAAAATCTCACACAATTTAATAAAAGCAAAGCAAAAAGCCCAGTCAAAAAATGAGAGATTTTAACAGACACTTAACCAAGGAGGAAATACAAATGGCCAATTCGCATATGAAAAAAAGGCGCAACATCACTTATAGTCAGGGAAACGTAAATCAAAACCACAATGAGATACCATGTACCACATGAGATACCATGTACCACAATGTACCACAATGAGATACATTAGAAAGAATTATCCGTATAAAACAACAACAACAACAACAACAACAACAAAAACAAAACAAAACAAAACAAAAAAAAAAACAGGCAACAACAAATGCTGGCATGGATGTGGAGAAAAATGAACCATTATACACTGCTGTTGGAAATGCAAACTGGTCAATCCACTATGGAAATCTGTGTGGAGGACCCTCAAACTTCTGAAAATGGAACTACTATTTGTTCCAGCAATTCCACTTTTGGGAATTTACCCAAAGGATACAAAAACACTAATTCAGAAGGACACCCATACTTGGATGTTTATTGCAGCACTATTTAGAAAAACCAGGATATGGAAACAACCTAAATGTCCCCAAACAGACAAATGGACCAGAAAATTGTGGTATATACACACAATGAAATACTATTCTGAAATTTAAAAAAGACAAATTTGATGCATTTGTCTTGGCAAAATTGGTGCATTTGATAACATGGATGGACCTAGGAAACATGTTAGTGGGAATAAGCCAGAAAGAAAAAGACAAACACAGAATGATCCTAACTATATGTGGGATATAGGGAAAACAAACAAAAGAGCAAGGAAAATTTAAAACTGTCAGCAAAATTGAAGCATGGAGCAAGGTGGGGGAGGGAGTAAAATCAGGGGAGGGATGGCCACAAGAGATTAAGATGATGGTTCACAGGTGATAAGGTGGTGGGAGGACTTTGGGGCATACAATGATGTAAAATATATATATATATATATGTGCAATCAAATAAAAAAATAAAATTAATAGATAAAAGACCAAAGGACATCATTTTCAAAGTATTTTGGATTTACTTAGCTAGGCTAGTACCTAAAGCCTCATGCATAAAGGAAGTGAAATCCCTATATTAAAAAACAAACAACAACCAAAAAAAAAAAAAAGAAAGAAAGAAAAGAAAAACCAAGGGTGAGGAGAGAGGTCAATATGAATTTGATTGTTTTGTGTGTAACTAAGTGGTTGATCATTAAGAGCCATGGGACTAGAACTTATTTGTGAGAAGAGATGAGATCCATGGAATGAATCCTAGGGCTTTTCATCAGCTGGGAGGAGAAAAGTTGACCAAGAAGATCAGAGAGAGTAGATAATGTGCTAGGTGCTTTCTAAGTCAGGGAAGGAAGGCAGAGAAGTAACAAGCTGGGCTTGGTCAACTGAAGTGAGAGGGTTCCAGAAAGGGCAAGTGAAGAAATATGTCTACCCAAGGGGAGGGCAGTTTTTTCATGGAATCAGAGTTATCACTGAATGTTAGGAGTTGTGATATGCCCACTGAAAGCATCTACATCTAAATAGCACACCACCTCCTTGGATTGACCCATTAGATTTTATAGAAAATTTGTACCTTTTGTACAGATAATTTCGGATGTCATGTAGACTTAGCCTTTAAAAAAATCCATTGTCATTATAATTCTCAAATAGTTTTTCTGCACCAGGAGCATAAATGGGAAGTTGAAAAAAACTGAAATGAAAATGCAACAGAGACATCAAGCTCCAGCTTAAATGTGCATGGCAGACACATCAGGTGTGCACATTTTAAAATAAAACAGATGAGCTATTTTAAATGTTTTATTGCAAAACTTAAAGATTGTAGCTATTACTACTTAAAAAAAAACTTTTAGAAAGCAATTTTTCTATTCTTTGTTCCTTTAAGTCCTTGGCTCTGATGTTCTGCTCCTCTGACCTTGATCTAATCATGAATATCTATGCTACTTAATTATAATAAAAAAAGCCTACATTGCACTCTAGATGGTAGATGCACAGTTTTTCTTCTTTGGTCACCTGCCAGTTCTCAAAATTATAGCAGTGGGAAGAAATGCAAATGAAGACCGTGCTTGACAGCTAAACATAATGGAATGCATGGTCCACATTTGAAAAGTTACCTTAAAATAAAAGGTAGCATATAAAAAATCATTTCTTTAAGGTCACCTATGGCTTTGAATTATAGCTTTGAGGACTTTCCAATTTAGTCATCAGAGAGGAAGGAGCCAAAATAAGGATTATATACTTTGATAGAGGGAAGACAAATTTTACTTATTCATAGTTAGATGATCTTGTAACTTGGAATAGAAAACAAAACAACTCCAAAATATACTCTTTATAGAGTATTGTGTAAAGTAAACCATAGGTGGTTATTTTCTATTATAATTTTTCTTGAAGGTAATAAAAATATTTATTGTAATTGTCCAAAGAAAGGTAACCTTACCATATGTGAAAATATGTAATATGCGGAGTACAACAGACTGGCAGCAAAAGAAGTGATTATATAGCTCTCCATCTCTTGAAGAATAACATTTCTTTATACAAATTGTTAAATAGGAGACTGGGAAGTAAATGAGTTGCTATTTACATAATTTGAATCTAAATTTTGTGTACATATATATGCATTATATATGTATATATCTTACATATGTGCATATATTTATATTCACAAAATCCCAAAAATAATTACTTCAGAAAGTGCCAAGATGGTCTTTCAGTAAAAAGTATAATTTATGTACTCCCTTCTTTTGCTATTTGGGGTAGTCAAAGACTCCTAGATACTTTCTACATGCTGAACCCATTCCACAAACTTCCAGAGGATGTGTACCTCTTAGTTGTGATCTACACACCCACAACCCTGAGAAACAATGCTAGGGGTTTCTGTGAATGCCGCTTTCTGTGCTTAACTACTTCAGTAGGCAGTTTTCTGAATGAACTCTAGACTCAGAAGCATAAGGCTTGGGTTCTGATTCCATTTTCTGTGAGGTCTTGGACAAGTCATTTGATCTCACTTTCTGCATTCACCTTAACAATACTACCCACTGATTGAACATTTACTTATTCCATGTATTTGTAAGAACAAGATTTTCTAATTGCATTTACAAATAGATCATTTCAACACATTTGGTAGAGGAACTGCTAAAGCTATGCTAGGAACATAGACAAAGCATATATCTATTGAAGATGCTCTGCGCTTTTCCTATCTATCCCAGGTATGTAGTGAAAATGAAGTTATGTCAGTGGATGAACTTAATATTTAAATTCACAGTTCATTGCATTGGTATTAGTGGTGGTTATTTAGATAAGTAGAAATAGTACATTAGAAATTAAGATCAGGGTAGACAAATAAATTAAACAAGATAGCCAAATAATAGGATTGACCAAGGAACAGAACAGAAACTCCAGAAATGCAAGTGGCATGATAGAGTGATGGTGACATTTCAAACTTGTGGGAATAGTATAGGCTTTAATAAATGAGGTTGGAAAACTTTATAGTTCCTATGGAAAAAAATAAAATTGAATCCACTCTTAAAACCTACTCTAATAAAATTTCCAAATGACTCAAAGATGTAAATGTTTAAAAAAGAGAGAAAAAAGTAATGAGAGTTCTAAAAGAAAGTATTTATATATTCCTTTATAATCTGAGGGAGAAAAATTTTTCTACTGGGATTCAAGTCTAGAAGCAATAGGGGGAATTAATACATTTGTTTGTAAACATAAAAAGAAAAACTTAAAAAGAGAAATTTAAGGAATCATGCAAGAAAAATAATTCAAGAAGCAAAGTTTAAAAAAAGTATGACAATTGGGGGATAATATTTGCAATTTTTATCATTAATAAAGGGTTAATAGCCATGATTTAGAAAAATATTTCAAACATGGAAAATAAAAGTCCTCAATCTTATAGAAAAAGACTAGATACATGAACAGGTAGGCTCCTGGAAATAATACAGATTTATCTACAGCAATGAAAAGATTTTTTCAGATTAACTTTTTTCAGATTAACAGAAATGTCAATTATAACTTCAGTGAGGTACTATTTCCCACACTCAAATTGTTAAAAACCAAAAAGTTTGAAAGCACCTCATCTTGGGGATACTGTGTGGAAACAAACATTTTTTAATATTGTTGGTGGAAACAGAACATAAAAACATTGCAGAAGGGAATTTGGCAATATACAGCAAAAGTATCCATAGATTTACCTTTTGAATTAGCAATGCTACTTCTGGGAATCATTAAGAAATTCCAGAAAAAGGAAAAAAATGCAAAGAGAGGTATGCACCAAGCTATCCTTTAGAACCTATTTGTCAATGCAAAAGTAAAGATAAAAACCCAGAATACCACATATGAAACTGGTGAAATAAACAACACTTCATCACACAGTGGAGTACTATGTAGCTATAAAAAGGTGGTTATTTTTATATACAATATATAGCAATTCCTAAAGAATAATATGTGAACAGGTGACATAAGAGACTAATATATTACTGCATATATAAGAAGGTGAGGAAATTCACAAGTGTATGCAGACATGCATAAACACATGTGTGTATGTATAAGTTTTTAATATTTTACTTTATTAAAATATGGAAGAATAATTCTTATCAATATGTGAATGGCATTCCCTTTATCATATGTAAAGGGAATAGGAGAGAATATAGGAATATAAGAAGATATGATTTGTGCATATAGTTTAGATACATAAAGTTTGATAATATGAAATAAAGTTAAATTTTAAAAATCTCAAGTGTAAAGATAAAATGCACACAGTTGTATATAAAATTATTGGTACCAACAGAGATTTAAAGTTAGTTTAGTTATACCAAATGAATTTAAAACATAATAATTTTAATGTTCATTCCCAGAAATTATATAACATATGGAAAAATATCTGCAAAAAGAATTTTAACACCTTTTTCAACAATCCAGCTGTTGAGTAAGCTCCAGAGTGCTGAGTATGTTCTTTGGGATAAAGCAAATGTGCAAAAAAAAAAATTATATTGCTCTTATTAAGAACTGGAATGCAGAGTAGAACAATATGATATTTGATAAGGTTGAGTGAAAATCCTATTAGCACAGAATTTGACTGGGGTATAATATTAATCCTTCATAATATATGCTAGCTTAGGAAGAAACAATATTTTCTAGTTTTATGTAATAAAAAGATCTAGAAAGTATGATAGAATTAGTAGTTACCATCCCATTGCCAGTACTGTAGTTTCTAAGCACGGTAGTTCTTTGGAGAAAGTTCAACGAAGGAAACTATAGATGTCCTGTTATACCAGAAAGCAAGGATGCAAGGATCATAGCATCTTCACTTATGATCTCAGGCCCAAGACGAAGAGGACCTCACTGCCCAATTGTGGGACAATTTGAAAATCAGTAATTGTAGTGGGTTGAAGTTTATTGAAATATTTAAATCCATGAATTAATAGCAATATTTTTTTAAACCAATGAAGTTTTGGAAGATGTTGAATTTCAACTCATTAATTTGAAAATCTAAAAATAGAGGAAACAAATTAGACATTTATCTTCTTTTCCTTACATGAGCTGTAACCCTGAGTAATTTAATACCTGATGAGGAGGTAGTTCTCTTTATAGAATTATTTCACTTAATAAAAGAGCAGGAAATATAGAATGCCACTGAAACTGGATGCCCTTCCACCCCCACCCCCCCCCCAGGGTTGTTAACAAGGTACTCCTCCCCCAATGGGCGGTGGCAGTTATCCCCTCCCCCACCTTAAAGGAGCTACTCCTCATTGGCTGGTGGCAGTTAGCCACTCCTGCCCGAAAGGTGCTCCTCCCCCACTGGATGGTGGCAGTAAGCCCCGTCCCCTTAAGGTACTCCTCCCCCATTGGCCGGTGACAGTTAGCTCCGCCCATTTGGTGTGGCAGTTAAAACTGCCCGAAGCCGCAGTTGTAAGAGAAGAGATGGAGCAGAAGCAGGGGGTTAAAAAGGCAAGGAGCAGAGACGAGACTAGGGGAGGACAGAGACCTTTTGGGGGAGGAAAGAGAACTTTTGGAGAGAGAGAGCCTTTGGGAGAGGAGAGAAGAGAATGGCAGGCGGGTAAAGAGTACCCCGAGTGACCAGGCTGGGAAAAAGCCCCCTGGAAGAGTGAGCTGGAAGTGACAAGGAGCCATGGTGTCTGGCAGAAGTGTGGCCAGTGTGGACAGTGTCGCATTGTAGCAAGGTGATATGGAAAACTGGTACCTAGAGATGGCCAGCTATTGGAAAAGTTGATTTCTGCATCAGCAATTATGGAAGAAGCTTGAAGCACCTTGGAAAAGTGCAGGAAATATAGAATGCCACCACCTTGCAACCCTCAATGAAGTAGTGGATTTAAGACAAAAATGATCAATGGTTCCTGACAAAAGCAGAGATAATCAGGCATTCTATTTTGCATCTTAATTAAAGTATATAACACCATTTCTAAATGTTACCCCCAGAAGTTAAATATTCTGGTCACCTAGGGCAAGCAGCTAAGTGAATCAGTCAGTTTATGAAACTCAGAGGAGGAGAACTTGTGGAATGATATCACTGGGTGTAATTAGTAAAACCAGACTATGGGAAATTATCTAAGAATATCCAGATTTTTTTTTTAATGAAACAGGGAGGAAGTGCATGTATGGAGGTTATTTGGATTTGATTTGAACAAACTGTAAAACAAAACAAAATGGAAACAATTAGATTTTAACCGTGATATGCTCTCTGTGTGCATGTGTGTCATAACCACATTGTGATTGTATTTTTTAAGAAGTATTTAACTTTCACTGAGATACACACCAATGAAATGCTATCATATTTAGTTTTTGCTTCATAATTACCAACTGGAGTTTCATTGCTAATGACTGAGGCTAAGAGTTGGATAGGTAGTTTTTTTATAGATACTTCTTTCTTCTTTCACATGTTTAAACATTACATTATTAAGACTTTTTTTAACAAAGTGAAAATAAAACTTTTATTGGTATTCTGAGATTATTGGTATTCTTGTTGATTCTATTACTATCATGTATAACAACTGGGAGAATTTACAAATTCTGTGAATTGAAAGAGAAGGTACAGGGAATGAAATATGAATACCAGTGTTAAGTGAGATATACTTACATTTTTCTGGTTGATAGATCAGGTTGTAGTGCATCATAAGAAGAGTTATCAGAGCCATAAATGTTGAAATAAAAGGAATAAGTAAAATCAGGGCCCAGGCCCTTGAGTGCAGGGTGTAAGATAGTCCCAGAAAAATAACCACTGCTTTTAGGTTCCCAATCCAGTTAAACCTAGGGAGACAAAAATAAAAACATCCCCAAGTTACTTCAGCTAATCATGGCTAATCTTAGTGCTTTTATATTAATGTAAGTGAAAAAATGGTAGCATGGTATCTGAATTAGATTTTGTAAATATTATTAACTCTAATTAGATTTCTTAGTGGAGATACACATCAACTGTGTCGTATCCATTTTGTTTTCTTTGTTTCATTCATGCTTAGAATATAGAAAGAACGCAGTCTTTTTTATGTAAAGCAAAAATTGGCAAACTTTTTCTGTAAAAGGTTTGTCAATAAATGCTTTAAGCTCTGCATGCAGGTGGTCTGGTCTCTATAGCAACTGGTTAACTCCACATTGTGGTGCAACAGAAGCTGGTGAAGACCTACTAGTAGGATACATCTAACTTAAGAAAGGTTGTTTAAAAGTGTTATCTTTCTACTTATTCCACTTTTCAGAGTACAGGAATACCCAGGCTGCATCCAGACCAGGTCTTAAGCCCAAGAAATGCTTTCATCTTTATCAAAAATCTTCAATTTTTCTTTCTAATCATTAGTATTACAAATATCACATGCTCCAATAGTCTGGTTTGCAAGTTCGGGGAAATAATCTCTACTTTTCACCCTTGGCTTGGGTCTAAATCCATTGGAGAGGAGGGGACTTAACATTAACTTTAAAAAATTATGGAGATAAATACGCAAAAATCCACCCACTTAAGTCTATAATGTTATGATTTTGTTGTGCAAAAACTGATAGATCTGAGTTTTAGAACACTTAACAGTATCACTAAAATTGTAAGGGTTTATTAGATTAGATCAGACCCTGCCAGGCTATAAGGATGATCTGTTCTTTGATTAAATTAAAATCAACTGATTGGAAGTTTAATTGTACTGCAAAATCCCATCACTTTTACCATTTAGCAAACTGTAACCAGGGGGTGATATCCTGACATCTTTACCATGTTATTTTGGGTAAAATCAAGTCAGAGATTATGTCTAAATCCAGAGGTTCAGGTCTCTTCATCTCTTCTACAAATTCTCATTAGTCTTCTACAAATTCTTTCCCTCTCTCCCTTCCAAGTTCCAAAGTCTTTTAACAAAAACCTGGCTTCTTTTTATCTTTCAGAATCTTCTTTTGCTTGTTGTGTTTTATCTGAGCTAGTTTTAGAAGTAAAGAGGAGGAAGGAAGGACCAAGGAAAGAATGGGGACCCAAGAGTCATGGCTTCGTTTTTAAACTGGGCAGTTTCTCTTCCTGTTATTGATTTCTAAAAGTTCTTTATATTTTCTGGATCCAAGTCCTGATATATATATATATACACACACACAAATACTCACAATCAGGCATGCTGTTTCATTTTCTTATTTGAAATCTTTTGGTAGGCAGAAATTTTAAATTTCAAATTTCAACTCACCAAATTTTTTTTTTTTTTAATTTGAGACTAGGTCTCGCTATATTTGCCCGTGGAACCACAGGCTCTCGTTGCCCGGGGTACCACGGACTCAAGCAATCCCCAGCCTCAGTTTCCCAGGTAGCTGGGATGACAGGCACGTGCCACCACGCCCAGCTATTTTTTTGGAACTAGGTCTTGCTACGGGCCCCAGGCGGGACTCAAACCCCGATCCCTAGCCCTGGCCGCTTCATAGATTGAAGCTTACAGGCACAAACCACCGTGCCCAGCTCACCAAATTTCTTGATTCATATTTTTGTGGTCTATTTAAAGAATATTTTCTAAATGTATGTTACAAGTATTTTCTCTTATTTTTAAAAGCTTTTTTGGATTTTATATAAGTTTAATATTCCACTTAGAATTAATTTTTAGTAGGGTATCACAGGTAAACTTTTTTTCTGTGTACTACCCAAGTCGTCTTGCACAATATATTGAAAATATTTTGCCTATTGAGTTTGGGGGGATATTTTTGTTAAAAATAATAAGCCATGTAAATATGATGCTATTTTCAGCTTTTAAGTTGTTGAGACCTAGGTCTTGCTATTTTGCTCGGGGAACCGCAGTCTCACTTTCCCTGGGGACCCACGGGCTTAAGTGATCCCCAGCCTCAGCTTCTCAGGTAGCTGCGATTACAGGCATGCACCACCATGCCCAGCCGTTTTTTTGAGACTAGGGCTTGCTATGTTGCCCCGGGTGGGTCTCGAACCCGCAGACTCAAGCGATTCTTAGTTTCAACCATGCTCTCGGCTGCACTTAAAGGCACGAGCCACCATGCCCAGCTAATTCTGTTCTGTTAATTATTCTTACTTTAATACCGTATTGGCTTGATTTTTTATTACTATTACTTTTTTGTTTTTTTGATAGCTCTATTGAGATACTGATAAACTGTATGAGTTAAAATATATAATTTGATAGCTTTGAATATGATACACCCATAAAATGATCATCATGTTGAATATAATTAACAAAACCAAAAGTTTCCTCATGTCTCTTTATAATCTTTCTCTCCTGCCCCTCTCCCACCTCCACTGATCTTTTATCCATCATTAGATTGATTTGCAATGAATAGTTTTCTTTTTTTTAGGTGCATAGAATTTTCAAGTTGGTACTCATTATTTTGATGAACACGTTTAAGATCTATTCTCTTAGTGACTCTCAAATAATCAGTATAATATTATTAACTACAATTGCCATGTTGTACATGACATCCCCAATTACTTATTTTATAACTTGAAGTTTATAACCTTTGACTCCCTTTATTCATTTTGCTCAAACCCCACCTCTGACAGTTGACTACCAGTCTGTTCTTTGTATTTATGAACTCTGGTGTTTTTTTAGTATTTTCTTATTTTTTTCTAATTGTTTTAGATTCCACATACAAGTGGAAATATGTACTCTTTTGGATCTGACTTCTTTCAGTTAGTATAGTTATTTAAAAATTCATCCATGTTGTGTCTATCAATATTTGGTTTTTTTATTACTACTATGTAAATTTAGTTAAAATAAATTTTAAATAAAATGTTTACTAATTTTAATAAAATATCATCACATACATTTATATTTATTGCTTCTTACTGCTAGTATATAAACATACTGCAATTTATGTGTCCATTTAATTTAAAATGGATATTTTTTCCTGCTTGCATCTATTGCAAATAATCAATCATGTACAAATCTTTGTATAGACAGGGACTTTTATTTCTCTTGTGTAAAAAACAAGTTGTAAAAAGGACTGGGCAATAAAATAGTTTATATTTAACATTTTAAGAAAATTCCAAGTGCTTTTAAATAATTGCATTTTTTAATGTTATTACCACTTGTATATGAGAACTTTAATCTCACATCTTGGGCAACACTTACTATGGTCAGTTTTTAATCTTAACCATTTTAACAGATATGTATTGATATTCTGTTATAGTTTCACTTTGCATTTTCCCAAAAGCTATTGATACTGAGCATCTTTACATGCACTTATTGGCCATCTATGTAGGTTCTTTGAAGTTTTTATTCCAGTCTTTTCCCACTTAAAAAATACTTGTTTTTATTTTCATATTGAGTTTCAAAAGTTCTTTATTCTGCATACAAATACTTTATGAAATATATAATTAAAAAATATTTTCTCCCATATGTGATGTGTCTTTTTATTCTCTTAACAATGTCTAATTTTAAAGAGCAGAATCTCTAAGTCTCAAGGAAGTCCAATCAATATTTTTTATCTTTATAGATCATGCTTTTAGTGCTGCACCTGGATATCTTTGCTTCATCCAAGGTCACAGAAATTTTCTCCCATGTTTTCAGAGAAGAAAGCTAAACATTGGAGAAGTAAACTGATACTTCCCAATTCTCACAGCTGTGTTGAAAGCAGAGACATGAGCAGGAGTCACCTGCTCCTGTATGGCCTCTCAGGAGATCTGTCTGGTGTGGATGTGCTATTCACACTGCTTTCCAGGCCTTTCTGTTATTGATTTCATGAGACCACCATTTCCTTATCAATCCAGGTTTTAAAACTTGAAATTACCTTTCATTCATGCCTCTCACCAAGCTTTATAGTCATTACTGAGATTTTTTTTCTTGTCAAAATGGTGGTCCGAAGGCCTGAGTATGAGTCGCAGTTCTGATGTTCACTTGATCTGAGACCTTAGCCTCTCTGAGTTAAGGGTCTTTGTCTTTAGAATCAGGACTATACCCTCTGGAAAGGACTTTTGTCAAGACCAAAAGTACATAGATTGTAGCTGTGTGGTGCTAAGCAAATGTCCCTGCTCTTTATTTCTCTTACATCTTGTTTTCAGGAACAAAATGAGCAGTGAAATTACAGCAAAGTGAGCAAGGAATAGAACTTTAAGAAGTTCAGTTGGCTAAGTGTGGTTCATGTCAGTTAGACCCTGCAGTCCATACAAAGGGATTTGGATTTTGTTCTTAGTACACTGGGAAAACATAGGAAGGGAATTGAGCCAGGGACCGAATGGTCTGATTTTAGATGGGGGGGAAAAGATGATTGTGTTACTGCTCTAAGTGGTAGTTGGGACCAGTTGTAGCTATTTGATAATCTGGATGGGAACTAAGAGTGAGGAGAAAAAGATAGGGTTGTGATCTATATTTGGAAAGAAGACATGTGTCTGTTAGATGAGTATCCTCATATAAGCATACCTGCTAATTTCTATCCGTCTAATTGTCCTTGTTACTTGACTTGTCCTGTCTCCCATTCAACTACTCTATCAAGTCTCTTCCTTTATTCATTGCTCTCTACACTATTCTACTTGTTTTCTTCTCCGAACTCCTAAAGCAAATGTTCACTTACAATTATTTTGCCTGTGTCTTCTCACTTATAGTCAACACATATTCTTTATTTCCACTTCTTTGTTTTCACAGGTTCTAGCACTATTCTACACCCCCAATAAATGGGTGATAAATAACTGACTGGTGTACACATGACATCCCATGAAAAATCAATCAGTCAAACACACAACAACAGAGAAAATAATACTCTCAATTATGATCTAGGAAAGTAATCAAATGTCAGGCATGGTAATTCTAAGCAAACTGACTTGCCAGAATCCACTAATAGCAATTTATTTATCACAGTATAGGTAAGACTGAATGTTAGAATTTCCTAGAACAATTTGATTGTGTCCCTAAGTTCAACTTCAGGTCATTCTTTCATGCTGTTGCATGCTCACATTTAAGGTGTGTCTGTAGCAACAGAGAGACATTGGAACAGAAAGCAATGTTATAATTTTTACATCTGTAGGAAACCAAGTCCTTTTTTATGTTAAGTATTGCTGAGAAAATCTATAAACTGAATTGCTCTAAAAAGGGTCAAGGAAAATTACAATTATTCTAAGACTTGAATCTTGTGAAAGGTAGTTGGGTACTAGAGAATTATATGCTGAATATCTATGTATAAGAAGAGATTTCACATAAAGTGCTAAATGTATTTTAACAAATACCCCCCAATCTATTTGATTGTGTAATTTTCTGAAAGAATTACTGAGTGCAGGCATGTTTTATACATGTCTTTGTTGATCCATGGACAGGACAAGCCATAGATAATTAAGGGTGAAATTGTATATGTACCAACTATAAAAAATAAAAAATCTGAAGCCTTCAAACTCACCATTAAGACTCCTTTCATCTCATAGCTCACTAGCAAATTGAATATATAAAACACCTTTCACACAGAAAGTCAGAGAGCAAAGCACTAAAGCAAAACAAATACCAGTGATTAAGGAAAATTGAAAGCAGCAGTAAAAATATGTTTCTTTAGTCTACTTTTAAATACAGACTGGGAACTGCAAATAACTGGGAGTACAGATAAGTGGTATTTTTCTCTGTCCACATTATTCTATGGTATTGAATACAAATAAGGGAAAAGAAAACCTAGTTACTACAAAACTCAACAATCCTTTTGAGAATATTTATCTTAAACATTCACCTTAGTTTACTATGTAATAAATTTAAAAGTTACTCAACTATTTTGTCATTTCTTAGACTGATCAATTTTAACATGCTTTCAACTTAAGTGATTTAGGAGAAGCAGTTTTAAAGTGGTCTTGCCTAACCTGAACAGGTGTCAAAGAGGGAAGGCACATTTTCAGATCTTCACAGCAATTAAAGATTGTACAATTTAAAGAGTTCAGTTAAAATATTTTACTCTTCATTAAACAATATTGAAATACTTTACCAGGCCATTTGTGATTCTTCAGTGGGACACAATTGGACTTTTTGGAAGAGTCAATGAAACACTAGAGTATTGATTTCTTGGTGCATAACTATGGTCAATCTTTGCTATTTCAACGTTACCCTGTACCCACTGAAATACTTCAAAGAATACTCTGGCAGTCACAGATTGGGAGAAAGAAGAAGCAAATGGAAAATTTACAATTCTTACTTCAATTTTTCAACATTGGTACTATATAAAAGGCAGTTGAATAAAGGCGGACTATGAGTTTGGTGAATAGATAGCAAGATTAAAGTAAAGGCTATATTTTTCATGAATAAAATGGAGGGAAGGGTTCTCTTTTTCTTCTTCCTGCTTCTCTCTCATTTAACTTGTTTTCATTGCCTGTCTCTTTTCATTCCCTTTTCTTTTGTTAACATTTGCATTTTTAGCACTGTTCTTATAGTTTTTCTCATTTCCTGAGTTTAAGACTTGTGAGCCACCACAGTTTATTAATGAAATAAGTCCCCACTCATTTACCTACCAAACTCAAAAACCAAGCAGGGCTTAAGAAAAAGCAAGAGGGACTACGAAAGACAAGAAACATAAATGATTTGTTTTTCTTTTTTCCCTCAATAATCTTCATTTTCTATGATTATAGATGTTTGGAGAGGAATTCTGAGTCTATTTCCCCAAAAGTCTAAAGTTTCAGTGAAGCTAAACAAGGAGATGTCCATGTTATTAGGGTGAGCAGGTAACATTTATCAAACCTGTCTAAAATCCATGCAAATAGACATGGGGGGGTTGTCTAGTCATTCTTTTTTTTTTCCAAGTTATGTACAAGCTTTTCATCAGTATGCAATGCAGAGCACATTTTGAGTGTTAATTAGTATTAGCAAACTTATTCCATGAATTAGTTTTGTGGGCTGAAATGTACTCTTAGATTTTGAGTTTATTATTGCAGAATGTATATAAACTCTCACTTTTCGTCTCAAGGTTTATGTAAAATATCTCAATTGGGTAGATTTGGACATGTGGCAAAAAGTTACTATCAGTCATAAAAAAATGTCCAGAGCAGCCCAACATTCTTCAACAGTGTTTCCTAGGTATTTCTAGATAATGATATCTCTAGATAACATCTAGAATGCCTTTTCTTTATGTCTCTGAAGCTGTTTTTAAAAATTCTGAAGCTCTTCTAAAATTACACATTCTCCAGCTATTCTCCCAGAAATGTGTGATCTAGGAAGATGGGAGTGGAGCCTGGGAAAAAATTGTTTCAAAAACTCACAAGTGACACCATTATATATTTGTCTTACTCTTGACTGATTTCCTTAAGTATTAACCCTTCAGTTTCATCAGTGTTGCTGCAAATGACAAGAGCTTTTTTGGTAGCTGAATAGTATTCCATTATATATACGTATGTATTTGTGTATCATGTTTTCTTAATCCATTCATCTCTTTTTGTGTATTTACAAGTGATTCTTAACATTAGACCACACTACTCAATAGCAGCAGCTCTCAAACCTAATTACTTAGGCAACTTAAAAAATATCCTGGTCACTGGGTTATATCTCAAACTAATATAGCAGGACCTCTGGTGGCAGGGTCCTGGCATCAGGCTATTTTAAGTGTCCTCAGGTAGTTTTGATGCATATCCGGGATTGGCAATCACTGGTCTCAAACTGCACTCCAGTGAATATTAAAACAGTTCTGGAAGAATGCTGTAGGGTAATAAATTTTTACCTCTAGTATTTCCCTAAGATAAAAGATATTAAATTCAAATAAGTAAGTATTAAAACCAGAAGATTTTGTATGAGATGGCTATTATGTAGGCCTGATATGAGCACTTCATCATCAAGACTTCTGGTATGGAAGAAAGCAGTCACTAGATTTTTTTCAAGAACTTTACCAATATTCTGTTTGGGTCTTTACAACATGTATAATTCACTCTGATATTTGATTTGCAAAAGATTATGATTTATAAATAGAATGCAGATTATCAGGTAAAGTAAGTAGAGAAATGTGGGAACAAAATCTGAGGTTAATGGTGGTAGAATTTAAACTTTAGATCCAGAACAGATTTAATTATCCACTTTTCTTTTTTGCATCCAGAGAAGATCCTGCATAGGCATATTTTACCTAGTTGATCTCCAGTGTGATGATTCTTAATTGTACACCTCAGATTTTACAAGATGCAGAAAGACCAGGTTCTGAACTGGATAACAGCACATGGATTTGGCATGAGGATGTTTGCCTCTTGATTTCCGGGAGTTTAGTTTTATTATTTCAGTGAGGTACAGAGTTGAGGAAGATCCAGTACCAGAAGGCAATGTTGGCTGGGAGTGGTTTTCTCACCTACATTTGGCAACTCTGCTCAGAAGTGGTGCTTTCAGTGCCTGAGACTTCCAGTCTATACTATTTAACCAGAAAGCTTTAGATAGTATAGATGCAATGGCACATTTCATTAAAGGCCATTAAGTATGAACATCTAACATCTGTGCTGAACTAGAACTGAATGCAGCTTTTGAGTCGTTATAGCTTGAAATGGTATGTTGTTCTTAAGTCATCACTGAAATTCACTACATAGCCAGGCTTATAATTTCTAGAGAAATTCCTAATGTGGAGAAATACATTCTTAAGTTAATAGACCGCCCATTTTAAAGATGGTCTCAGCTTCAGTGGGATCCCTCTTTATCAGAATGTGCTAAAAAATCAAATGCATAAACTATATCACAGTCTGCCTCCCACAAGGTTTCCTGTTTTGTGGGGAGGAGACCTAAGAGTTTAAGGAACTTGCCAAAGACCATCTCCTAAAATGACAAAGCCAGGATTCTCCCGGCTGTCTGGCTGCTCAGAGGGGTATCTGTCCACCTTGCCATCAACTTCTGCAGTATTTACAGGAATAGAATTAACATTCATTTCTATAAACTGTAATTAGCTGTTTTCATAAAAGTTTTCCTTTAGTATTTAAAATTTAAACAAAAATTGAGACTGCCAGATTTCAGCCTTCAAGGCACTTAGCATCCAAATAGTTCTTTATCACATTAAAAAAACACCATCTTGGTTCTTCATGTACATTTCCTGGTGCTTAAATTTTTAGTTTTTAAACACTGCATGATTCTTTTTATCAGTTATTTTAATGAACTTAGAGAATAATAAGAAACCAAATTGAAATGTGTTCATCCTAAATTTGACCTGACTCCTCACAATTGCAAAAATTCATTTTTACCCTATTCCTTACTCCCCTTTCCAAAGTCTTAAAGCACATACCCATTGGGAATCCCCTTCATTTCCCAAAGGAAATATTTCATTCATATAATGTCTCCTTTGTAATCAACACTGAGAAATGTCACTTTGATTAAACACAACTCTGAATGACTAAGACCACAGTACAATAAATTCTCCAGAGCTATCTTTCAGAACAACTGATTGCTCTCCAGTCTTAATCCTCCAGAGTTTTATTTAATCAAAATGATGTTGCTAATTAAGGATTAAAACCTCCGAATAGAATAAAAAAGAAGGATTTTTATTTCTCCTTTGGGCAGGTCAAGGAGGCAGAATTTGCTATAAGGAAGTAAAGAGTCCCTTCCACCTTTGGTAAAACCACATTATTCTTTCACATTTGGACTTAATCCAAAGTAGGCCTGAGTGCTTTGTAATATTAATAGAGAGAGAGAAAGGAGCTGCCTTGAATATTACATATACCTAGGTAACATGTATTCTAAAATTTTCTCATTCTGTACCTTTAAGTATTAATTTTCTTTAAACATTTTGTCTTATGCTGTGTGTCTATATATTGTTTTTATCCATTGCTCATGTTGATAGAAAAACAGTATTTTAGAAAAATGTTGATGCCCATTTTATAGAAAAGATGGAACAAATAAAATGCATCACAGATCTGTTTGACATTCACTGATGACTAACAATAGCAACCAGAAAATTCTCTATCAAATGCCCTACTTCAGAATTCATGTTTCAATTATATTCTTGAATTTGTGTTTGATAGCAAATTTGGCTTCTAAAATATAAAAAACAAAACAAAGGAACATATTAAAACAAACCAAGACAGTTCTTTGAAATCTGACCACAGGACTGAGGTTACCAGAGGGGAAAGTGGATGTTCCTGGAATCAAAATGGGGAGAGCACCCCAGTGGCCTGTCAGAGGATTCTGTGAGGATACTTTGATGGTGGACATGGTATGATAACATGTATTTGCAAAGGGGTGATCCTCTGCTCTTGAAACAAAAACACTGCTGTAAATCGGTTAACTCAATAAGCATAATTTAAAAAATAATTGGCTTCTTTAAAATACATAAAATGCAGGAGATTCATTGGGAGAAACAACGATTCTTGGAAATGTGATTTGATTTTTTGGGAATACAAACTTTTTTAGGTACTGGAGGTGAAGTGGATATGAAACAGAGGTCCTGGTTGATGTTTAAAAAAGTAAAATATCCATGTCATCTCTCCACACTGGCCTATAAATTTAGAATCCCTGTTGAATGGACCCATAACAGCGTAGACATAATAGATAGTAGCAACTACCTTTGATTGATCTCCTACTATGTGTCAGGTTCCCTGCCAGCAACATACAGATTATTACCTCTAATAAAGCATAAGAAGACATATTATTATAGCCCTACAGAAATGATTAAACTGAAGCTTACAGAGAATAAATGACACAGCCAATATCAGACAGCTTGTATAAAATGGAATGGAATCCCCCCCTACCCAGGCCTCTTGACTCCAAAGTCACATTCTATCCAATATGACAAGCCTCATCACACTTGTTTACTTGGAGGATATTTTTTTTTGATGTGTTTTGAGAAGGAACTGGTAAGCTGTGTGGGCCTGTACCTGACTCATACCTCCTATTATTACTGAGTCATTGTCACATTGTCCCTTACCCACCGCAGTCAGTGACAGAGCCTGAAGCATTGTCATCAAAATGGAACCAGAGAACAATCAACGAGAAAGCCCACAAGGGAGAGGAATAGACACCTTGTTTTCCTTTCTTGCCAGTGTGACCTACCAGTTAAAAAAAGATATTGGTTTCCATGGTCGGTACTCCTGAAGGCTGGAGGCACATGGTGGGCAAATGATGTCTCTTATCCCTCCAGTACCCAGGCAGATGGCCCATAGTGCTACGTAAAACAACCTGTTCTGCTGCTTTTTTGGAATACTGTTGATCACATGGTAAGGACCTATATAGAAATCCTCTGAGGGAAAAGCAACCACAGATAACAATGCAGTGCCTGGAGGGGAAAAAAAGAGAATAAATATGGCAGAGCCCCATTGAATCATCAAACCACATCATAAATGAGGGTTTTTTTTTCCCCCTCTGAAAGTAGTATCATTATGTGATGTGACTAAAATATTTGTTAATCATTGTAATTTTGGAGACAGCATAAGTTTCTGAATGTGAAAATTTCCTTCAGTATGTGTTTTGACTAAATTTGACAAAAATCTAAATTTTGAAAATTTCCTTCAGTGTTTGTTTTGAATCCAGAGTCCTGGATTCTTTTCTTTCTACCTTGAATTATCTTTTCTTTAGAATTTATAAGCAATCAGGCCCACTTTAACACAAAGCAACTCAGATATACATCATGTAAGAATGTGAAAATGTCTGTAACCCCACCCCCAGAGAAAGCCACTGTTAACTAGAGTGAAAGCCTTTGTTCACCAGGATTGTTTGTTCTTAATGAAGAGTGACAGAAACTCAAACATTTCAGAAGATGCTAAAGAAAATGTTGGAGAACCTTGATTGCAGTAGTTAGATGCAACCTTTCTGTTAGAGAAAGCTATCTATATGACAGGGCAAACCAACCATATATTAGAGCATCTGGTCTTTATCATTTGTATTTCTTTCTCCTTGTTGAGTGAGTCCCTCTTCTTTCCTTGAAACCCTGGGTGTCTACCCCATTTTTCTCATCTTAGGATTTCTCTCTCTCTCTTACCCCCCTTTTACCCTCATTTTGCTCCACCATTTAGAATCTACATCCATAGATTCTCTGTATATATGTGTTTAAATCTATTCTTTTCTCCTACAAATCTGTTTCATGGTAACTTGATTGCTTGACCAGTCAACCCTCAAGAACCCAAACAGATAGGGGAAAATTCCTATCTGTCCCTGCACTCTCATTTCTCACACAGCAGAGTGGAGCCTTTATTGCAAATCACAGATGTGGGAAGGCTGGGGAGAGAGGTGTGAGCACAAGATGGAAAGAGGGAGCAGAAAGTGAGAAAGAAGGAGTGTCACTTTTCACTTCCAGAAAAAATATACTTAGATTTTCCTTGTGCAATAGAAATTGCATTTGAGATTCATATTTTTTAAGCTCTTAACATTTTGCAAAACATTTTTGCATATTGTCTCATTTTGCAAAAATGGACATCAGAGGATAGATTTTCTTATTACCCCCCCCCTTTTTTTTTTAACAGAAATAGGTTCAGTGAGGTTAGGTGACTTGTCCAATATAACAGAGTAACACAGATTTAATCTCTCTCTTTCTGGAATTCCTGTGGTCAAGTGGTTATATCATCTATTTTCTCCTGTGAGTTTGATTAGTGAAAAATGTCTATTTGACATGAGCTTTGTACTTTATTCTGTTCATTTGGCATTCATTTTTTTTTTTTGGTTTAAATATTTTATATACATGTTTTATACGGTTATTTTTTCTCAATAAAAGTATAAACATCTCAAAGGCAAGAATTGGGTATAAGATTTGTATGTCATTTATGGTGAGTTTTGCAGCATAAAGAATATATGTAAATGATAGTTTGGTAAGTAGGTTCTTTAGACTATTGTATCTGAAATGTTTCCTATAAAATTAGCCAGATGTAGAAATAAATAATTGTCCTTGCTCTCTCTCTCTCTCTCTCTCTCTCACACACACACACACACACACACACACACACACACCCTCTGTCAGTCCTGAGCACTACAGGGGTGATGTGAGATCTGATGATGTTAAGGGTTATCTGGAGAGGATGTGTAGAGGAATTATTATTTGCAGTAGCCATTATTTAATAATAAGGTACTTTTAGTGTCACCTTTGTATAAGTTAAAAAGAGGTGTTACCTTCATCTTTTGGATGAAAGATGAATTAGATCAAAACTCTCTATCTTATCTGCCATATAAATGACATAACAAGAAATACAGGTTTATGATGTGTAGACAAAGAAGTCTCCTTTCTGACATGTACTGTTGTGCACTGCATAAGCAAGACACCTGTGCTTAACACACAATCAAGATATGTCACCTCCCCATCTAGTTTAGGGGTGGCTGCTGTTCTTTCTCATCAGGAACTAATGGGTTCATTAGAGAAGGTAGATGGGCAGGTATAATAGTGTAGTAAATGCAAACCAGCATGTCTGATCAGAGTGTGGTTGAGCACAGAGAAGCAAGCAATTAACACAATGTGGGTCTGGAAAGAGAGGTTTGAAAAGAAAGGTTTTCAAATCCTGGATTTGGGATGGAGAGATAAAGGAAGGCAACCATTTCACACAGAGAAAAGAGCAGTGTAAGATTAGGACTACAAGAAAGCAGCAAGGAGAATGTCACAATGGTAGGGGTACCACTGGGGCAGCATCTGGGAGGTAAATTTGGGATAGATTAAAAAAGGCTCTGACTTAATTTTTGAATTTTATTTTTTAGATAAGAGAGCCAAAGCATAGATCAAATTGAACAGAGATTCAATGTTGTTTGTAGAAAGGTATATAGAATGGAGTTGTGATGATCTAGTAAGAGGCTGTAATGATGGTCAAGATATAGTAGCTGTGCTTTTGAGCTTGGCTTGTAATACTTCCAACAAAAGATACATTTTTGGTAGAATCTCTGATTCATGATGTCTGATTGGATATTGATGACAACTGAGTATGGGACATAGGAAATAAATAAATGGAATGGACTTAGGTCAATTGTTGAATACTGATCTCTGTCCTTTCCTCATGCATCTGTTCCCCTGTATACTAAACCTGCATTTCTGCTGCATATTTCAGTATTGGTGAGCAGACACTGTCTTCCCAAGTTCCGCTTCAGCTCAAAATCTGAGAGTCAATGTTTGCTCTTGCATCATATGTTTGCCCTTATTGAGTTCCCAATTTATGATTTTTTAAATATATTCTCTCCTGGGTTGATACTTGTCTATTTCTTAGGCCGTCTGCCTTAGATTTTCTGATCTCTCTCAATTTAACTTCTTACTATCTTGTCCATCGTAATTTTGAAGAAAAACTTTTTAAAAAGTTCCCATCTTCTTTAGAAGCCCTTTGTTGTCCAGAAGGACAACTTGTAATTTTCAACCTAAATTTGTAACCTGTTTACCCACCTGTTCAAAATACCCTACCAAATAATCTCAATACTTCCCCCAACACTTCTCAAAATCATGTTACCTTGAAACTTCTACAGGTATATCTATTTTTTCTCTATAAAGAAGCACAATAGTGCTTGAATCCATTCATTTTTAGCATATAGCCATATCTTATAAATGGAAATCATCATGTCTTCACTTCTGATCCTAATTACAATATGGCTAATCAAAAGACTACATTTTGGTGAAAACATTCCTCAATTATTCTATATGGACTTGAAAAATCTTTTTAGCACATTTCATCTTAGTTGTGAAGCACATGAATTCCATGTTTCACATAGAATTTGTCACAAGTTTGGGCCTGACGTAGGAAGGGGGAGGAAGAGAGTAACCTAAGTAGAGCAGATAGATAATGCAAAAAGGCAATTATAATAAAATATAACCAGGACAACAAAGCAGATTCCAAAGCATCCTCTAAAACATACAAAGACATCTCCTAGCATTCCTCAAATAATACAGATAATTAAATAAATTGAAATCACATTCCTCATTTATCAGATTTTTATACTGAGTCAGATATGAATAATACAAACTGAAATTCCTAACAAAACACAATTAAATTTCAGAATAATCCAGTCAGAAGAAGTCACTCACCCAGAAAATGTAGAAATAAGCAAATATATACCAGTTTGTTTTTTTCCAGCCAGACATCAGCAAGCCAGCCAGCAAACATGGGGGTAAGAATCGAAGTTCCAATAAAACACAAATTCAAAATGACTGCCTGGTGACCACCATAGCCAAGCTTGATAGTGCAGAAGGGAATCATGTTGCAGACAACTTCAGAGAAGGTGAACCTCTCACACAAATCCACTAGAAGCAGACATATTTCAACCCAAATTTTTTTCACAGAGTATGATGAAAGGAAATAACCCTTATGTCCTTTAGTTTTCTTTTTTTCAGTGTTGTGATTTAAGGGTTCTTTCTCATTAGTTATTTCAAAGTCTCTAAGAGACATGACTACCTTCCTTGAACACAACTTATGTTAGTGGTTCGAACTTAGTACTTTTATCCCTGTCGTTCTAATGAAAAAATAAATAAGATCCTTGCTTTGAATTTCACAATTGCATGTTAAAGTTTCATGTTTCTTTTTTTCCACATAAATGTTGTTCATTTTGATGATCCAGGAGCCCAGAAGAGGAGACATGAGGATTTAAATGTTCATGGTAGTCCAGTGTAGGCAAATCTGATTTGTTTGTCTAATTACTTGGAGACTAAATTAGGCTCTTCATCCAAAATTTTATCGAATTATATGAATCCAGTTGCATATGTGCAGAAACTCATCTGCCTCACACTGATAAAGGTTTAAATACTGAGGCAGAAGAAGCAGTTTTTCAGAATTTGAGCACTAGATCAAGAAATAATTTGAGTCTAATAATTTCTGATACTTTAATTAAACAAGCCAGAACAGTACCAAGAGATAAAGTGTGAAAGGAAATCTGTTTTCAGGGGGCAGGATACCTTATCATTATTACATTTCTTGTTATTTTTGGTTGGAATTCTGATAAGAAAGCTAATTAGGTAACAAAAGTGCTAGTACATTTAGGTAACAAGCAGAGTTTGCAAGAAAGTAATTTAAGTGCACTAATGAAAGGAGAAAATATTAAACAAAAACCTTCTTCCTTTAAGTTGACCCCATGCTTGTAGAACAGGCTCTCAGAGGAAATCAGAATCAAAGGTGCTATTTGACTCCTTATTATTAGTCAGCAGCAGGGGTACAGCAACCGTCCTACACATGCTTTGGGGAATATTGGATCTGGTATCACCCTGACCCTCCAGCTGGATGAGTGCATGCTAGCGTTCTATTTTGGAAAGCAGGAGGGCACCAATTAAGCTAAAAAGGCAGCAAAGAGAACACTTTATAACATTTAGGGGTTTAGCTACAAGGACATAGGAAGACAAGGAAAGGAAACTATTGGGTCAAAGTCATAATAATCCAACATATGGGGGGATGAGTATGTTATTTTCATGTTGGAGTCAATAGCAATGGAATGATGAGCGTTCTTGACTCTGATTCTTATCCTTTGACCTGAGAAATTGGGAGCAAAGCACTTTGCTTTGACCCTTTCCAATAGTCTCATTGTAATGGTAGTTATTTTCATCTACACAGCATCACTGCCCCCTTCTTTAGTCACAATGCCCTATTTTTTCTTTGTGCAGAATGATCATACAATTTGTTATCCAAACTTGGACACTTTTGTGAGTGAGCATGAGGCTAATATTATTCTCCCAAAAGTAAAACAAAACAAAAAACAAACATAAACTGGGCTTGTCTGGGATAAACAACCACCCCCCACTACCCATTTTGTAGTCATCCTACCTCTGTGAAGTAATTTTCATCTATTATAGGACAGGCTGAGATGAGGGGACAGGGCTCATTCTGGTTCAGGTGATGACCATGTGGTCAAAGATTGTTTTCACTTTCCCTCCAGGGGTTTTGCTCCAAGTGGAATAACTCAAGAATAGACACGGCAGACACTCTGTAGTCAGATGGTCATTCAAGGATTTGCTCTTGACATTATGGTGGAGAACTCATTGCCTTTCTGCTTCTCACCTTCCAGGAGGCATGATTAATTTTTCCTCTGTAAAGAATCCAATTTCCAATTAATTTTGATTAATTTGGTTTCTGTGTCTTACAAAGAGCCTCAAGCATTATTTTGTGTATCCCACATGTAAGAAAAAGCCTTTCCCTGTCATCGACTACTGGATTTAACCAATATCTGACCAAGAGCTCTAGAGTTACCTCACATGCTGTAGAGTGCTGCCCCTCCACAGGCCTGATGATGACTGTGCTTGAATTCTTTGGCTTCTTTGTAAATCCTTGCCCAAGACCAGATTACAGGTGGGGGAACTCAGCATTTGCTGAATGGAATTCAAGCAATAGGGAAATACCTCTTTCTCATTGGTAGGTCTCAATAACAAGCTCAGAGTGAGCTTAAGGACAAGTACCAATTCCACTTGAGAATAACACTTGTCAGGGAATATTGAACGTCATCCTCCTCATCAACAAACTTGAGCTCTTGAGTGGGGACTTAGACCTACTTCAGTTTCACGTAACTTACCTCAAACCTTAGACTTTTTCTCTTCCCTGCTCCCTGTTCTTCTGTTTCCCTTAATGAAGTAATATTTTTCCTCTGGTAGAGAAACTATTTATATTGGATACAATATACTTAAAAATAGAAGAAAAACCAAATCAGTAATTGTTTTTAAAGCATTTCTTTTCCTATTTCCCCTCCCAGTTAGCTATTTTTTATTCATAAGCTTTAAATATTTACATTGCATAATTGTATACAATTACCATATAATACAGTTTCTAGCCTTTTGGTTATGTGATAAGCACTTTAACTGGTCATTATGAACTTTTTGTAAGCACATGTCTTTGTGGTTGTGTTAATGATATGGATATATTGTTCCCTGAAATATTCCTCAATTTTTGGTTAATTACTTTTGTCTCAGATAATTTAAAATCAGTTTTTTTAACTTTTGAGTATGAACTCACATCTGAAAGAATAAATACATTTATACTAATACTGGAATAAATCTTTATGCAAAAGTTCCCTGTTCCTATATAATATTATTAGACCCGTTTTTCAGAAATAATATTATGGGTTAAAATGGGGGTAAGGTTTTAGGTGTCTCCATATAGAACATGAAAATGCAATACAAACTCCAGGAATTTCTTTTTAGTTGAAAAACCTTTATGATATGGAGGATACAAAGACTTTTATTCACAACTCAGATTCTTACGAGAAAGACAAGTCTTAAGTCCATATCTGAGGACATAAAGTTCACCATACTTGTGGAAACTACAAATATATCTTTAATAGAGAAAAATTAGGCCGAGCTCTATCTAATGAACCAGTGACTTTCCTTTTTTTCTTTTTTTTTAAACTGAGCCTTTAGAAAAGGAAGGCATCAGGTAGTTCCTGGAAGAGTTGCATTGAAAACACACCAGAAATGCAAGTCCTGCTTTTAAGAAGACCATTTCAACTATACGTATTAAAAAGCATTTCTTAAATACATAAATTAAAAAATGAAAAACCATCACTAAGATATCTCCAAGTTGTCTGTGAATTTTGAGAAAACTGTGGTTGCTTCTAAATGATATTATAATGTGTTGCTCTAATGCTTTCACATTTTATATGTATTTGCAGAATAAGTTTTCATGGGTTCTCTAAACACTTAATAAGCATTTTTAAGGAAAGACCTTTACTAACTCAATACTTCTCTATAAATGGCATGTACAAATGTTAGATTAAAGCCTTTATTCTTTTAGGCCTATTGATTCCATTTAATTCCCTTGACTATGAGGTAAGAGGTGTTGGGACTGGCTTAAAAGCATTGCCAAGAAGAGGGAGGTTGGTCTTACAATAATTTCATTATAAAAAATTATGCATCAAAGACTTGGATGAAATGTTTACTGCATCATTGAAACTGGAAAGTAGAAAAGTAAGGAACATAATGGGTAACAGTTTTTGTTTTGGGAAAAGGACATCCCCTGCATTAAGCTCCGGCAACTGTATGCTACCTATATCCCAATCCTTCCATCCAGTGTGAAGAATAATTTTTCACTCACCAGCAGGTAAGAGCTTGCACAGTTCCCAGAAACAGAAAATATTCCTTTCTTCTCCTTTCACTGAAACTTAGTGAGAATGAAGGCTATTGTATCCCTAGGGTATTACAGTTATGAAATTTGCTGTGTAAAACTCCACCTAGAAGGTGTGTTTATAGAAAGCACAAGGTAATTAGCACCCTGTAATACTTGGCTGGGCACAGTGCAAAGATAGTTGGTCAAACATTATCCTGGATGTTTCCATGAAGATGTGTTTGGATGAAATTTATGTTGAAATCAGTAAGCTCAAGTTAAACAGATTGCTTCCTCTAATCAGTTGATATCTGAATAGAATTTTCCAGCAGACTCTTGATTTTTACCCCAACCCCCACCACCATGGTTTCTTGCTGTTTTTTCCAGTAGTATGCCTTTGCACTTAGCTAACTCTTTTCTAAATCTACAGCCTACCAGCATCTTCAACCAGAGTTTGCATTCACCAAACATCTGAAATTGTATGAAGCAATTCCTTAAAACAAAACTTTTACTATATTAATGTGCATTCTATTAGCTTGGCTTTGCTGGAGGACCCTGACTGTACACATTCTATGCAGAACCCACCCTTATGACCCCTCTTTTTCTTTCTGTTTTAATCATGAAGGACAAAACTAAGCTCCCAAATCTATATAGTTAACTGAGACATTTGTCCTGAGTTCCTGGTAAGATGATAGACGATCCCATCTCAATTTCTGTTGCATATTCAAATTTATCACACCCCGACGCTTATTACCTTCTTTCCAGGTCTGGCTCCACTACACTTTCTTTATAGTTTATGACATTACCATTTACACAAACAATCAAAATACGCCATCTCCTCGACTCTTTATTTCTTCCTTATTGATTACACTGGCTGGCCTTTTTCTAGAAAATGTTTCTTCTGAGTACCAGGCACTAACCTAGATTTTGAGAATAGAGGAGTTCTGTAAACTAACATTCTCAGTAACTTACAAATCAGTCTTTTTCTTCACTTTTCCATGCTCACCTTAGTTTGAGTGTTGAACATTCCCCTATAACACTGCCTTCAGTGCAAACCTCCTTTGCACACTGATCTTCACTCTTTTCTATAGTGTGTACTCACTTGTCCTCTTGTTCTCCTGATTTTTGCCTTATTGATATTATGTACTTAGTAGTCCCATTTAAAATGACTTGTGTTTTAAAATCAAGTAAGTCTGTTAAATGATTTAACGTTTAAATGATTACCACATATGGAATAACTTTCTATCAAAGAAGGTAAAAATAAACATGACTATATTGTGACACTGGAGAACTAGTGGAAAGTGAGGCAAGTACACATATGGAAGTGTGAAACTGTACCCCAAACTATATATTTATGTAAGTTAGTAGCAAATCGATCAAACTTGAACAACTTAGTTATCACTAAGTCAATGTTTTGTTTGGTCAGGCTCTCTTCTAAGTATTTACCTTTGTCATCAGCTTTTGAGGTAGGTAGCATTTTTATGAATCTCATTTTATAATTATGGAAATTGAGGCACAGGTTGAAAACAACTTTTTCAAGGTCACTAATAAGTAGAACTGTAGGGACTTAAATCTGAGTAAGTGCTCTGACTCTAGGGTCTATGTGAAACTAATGTTTTTTCCTTCATTTGATGAAAAAATATTGCCAGACCACTTCAATCACATCTCCACAGGATTCCAGATGAATTAATTCCCAAACTATATATCACCTAAAATCATTTCCAATTGCAAGATGATGGAAAGAACACTTCTATTTAGTTTACTCTGAATCCTCGAGATATTTCTTGAGAATCTGAATTTGATCTATTTGCTCCCCTGCTTAAAGTCTGTGAACCACGCCTTAGACTCAGTAGTCTAAGATCAGAATTCTTTGCTGATACATAAGGTCCTTTAAAATCAAGTTTCTTCCCTATGTTGAGAAACTTCCTTTGCCATCCTGCTGCAGGGTTGGGTGGCATGACACAGTTCCATAACTGCCACACATTTCCATCTTTTTGTGCTTTTCCACATGCTGGTTCTTCTGCCTGCATCACTCTTCTGTTCCTGCAGGGACCTCTTTTCATTCTTGAGTGCTGAGCTTCAAAAGTATCAGGTCCTTAGTAAAGGTTCTGCATGTTCTCAAAGATGTATTCTTTGTGTTGGTACCATACTGTTTACATCTTTCTCTTTGAATACATATACTATTGTACTGAATGATATGCTATATTACAAATAGCTGTCATGTCTATTTTCCTCACTGATTGTGAGTTGAGATCAGGGACAGTTTCATACTTGTCTTCACACATGGCTAGAATGTGCTAGTTACTTCAGTTCATGTCAAATGGCTTAGTGAGGCCATCTGACACACCCAGACACAACTAACTTTCATTCAGACATAGTTTTTAAGAAGTGTTGCTTCTTAATCTTTCCAATCTGCTACTAGAATTTTGATTGATCACTGAGAAAAAAACAGCTAAATGCCTATATATTAAAACAGAATGAATGAAAAATCATCTAGTTGACTTCTGGGGTAAACAAATGACAATATGGTTTAGCACTGGGTATACACAGATGTAACGAAGGGACATCTATGAGTCAGGGGAACTGTATCTAACTACTAACAAAAACTTACTAAGAAGCTAGTAGAAGCCAGGCCCTAGGAAGTCCATGATCACAAAATATCAAATTTACCCTATGAGGCTTCAATTAATTAGGAAAATCAGCTACTAAGCCAGAACTATAGCCTTGGGAGCTGTGTGCTGATGGAGGAAAAAGAAACTGCTCTTTATCAATAGTAGTGCATATACCCCAGCCTCAGGAAGTTCAGAGAAAAAATTCCTGAAAGCAATATCTATGTTTGGATCTTTCTGAAGGAAAGAATTCAGCTTGGGGGAAAGGTACAAGGTAATAGTGCCTGAGAGAAGGGGGTCGAGAGAGAGAGAGAGAAAGAGAGAGTCTCTACTCTGTAATGCAGAGTGTATTACTACTCTTGAAGGACTTAAAGAAGTTGTTTTTAGTGGCTCAAGGAAGAAGCAAATTTAGAAGACTGTGATCAGGGAGCCAGAGTTGCAGGAAGAAAAGAATGCTGAAGCTGAGAAAAAGAAAAAAAAAAAAACATGATAAAAGGCTTTATGAGAGAATTTTGAGTCTTTTTTTTTTTGAGGATTTTTTTCATTAATTATTTTGTTGTTTGCATAGTCATGTGTGTGTGTGTGTGTGTGTGTTACATCATTGTAATTTTGACTTTTTCTTAAAGTCATTCCTCATTTCTGCCCTGTACTTGTCCAAACAGAGTGAATTTCCACAATAAAATCAGGGTATAAAGGGCTAAATCTTTCATACCAAATCATCTTTTATTCTCAAGGGCTGAAGTGTGGACACCAGTTAGAAAGTACTGACAAGTCTTGATCATCCTTAGCTACTTCTTCTATGACTACCACCACCAATAATACCTGTCTAGTCAGCAAGGCAAACATGAATGGAAAAAAATGCCTGAATTTAGTAGAAAATTGGGGCCAGAATCTTTTAAACTAACTGGCGGTGTGGCATCAAGGATGCTGTGCAGGTGTATGGCATAGAAGTCTTGGTATACAGTGGTGCTCTTTGGTATAAATGAAAAGATGTGGGTTTTAAGAAGTTGACATATAATCTGAGACAACTAAGCCATATCTGATAGATGATGCAGAAGGGGAATCAAATTTCTGTGCCTGTGTGTGTTTTTGGAGAAAGAGTTACCTCTTAGTTTGAGTAGAGGTGAACAAAGTTAGACATTCACAAGGTAAAAAACAGCTTAAACTTTACTAGTTAATCATCTGCATTGAGTTTAATTTATATTTCATGTGAATTTATGGGGTCACTAAGTAATTCCTACACAAAGTCCCTAAAGAGGGATATAGAACTCATGAATGCGACACATGAAATGTAGAACGGAAAACATTTTTGAGAAAAAGTGGAAGTTGTTATTAAAACAGAAAAATTGCATATGCCTTAGGTGTTTGGAATTAATTACAAAATGTCAATTCAATTTAATTTTAACTTTACTTTCTTTGAGCCACTTTTTTCTCGGTGTAAACTAAGCAATTTGTTATTTTAACAATAGATTATATTTTCTTTAAAAGGAAAAGTAGGCGATTGGATCATGTAATATGTTAATCAGTGTGAGTGAACATTGAACTGCTTTCTTGTCATTTATCTTGAATATAAGCTTTGTTTGCAGTAATTTGAGGAAATATATATAAGTGAATATAATTAACCTCTATAGTATTTGTATTAAAACTTAGGATGTTGATGAATGGTAGAACTCCCACCTTTAAACCAGTCATTTGCTTAGAATATCATTTTAATCACAAATTAACAGACATGTTTTGAGGGCATGATGACTTCCTTAAGGAAGACATCTTTCCAGAGAGGTGGGTGATGAAATGAAGGATTAGAGATGGAGATGATGGTAGGACTGTGGCATTTGATTTTACAAGTTGATCATAAATTTATCGACTATCCCTTAATTTTAAAACTACACAATTTTAAATCTGAAAGAAGCCTTGTGTGGCCAATCTCCTTGTTCTACGCAATGTATAAATGAAGGTCTGAGGGGTGAAGTGATTGATCTGAACGAACTTAAAACGGACCCTTTGCTGCCATTTTTCATTTTCTTTTTTCTTTTTTTTTTTTGGCCAATTTTCATTTTCTACCACTATATTTGGGTAAAAATCTGTCTCAGGGCTTTGAAGTTTAAGTGTCTTGAAAATTAGAAATCAACTTAGACAAACAGAACCTGTGTTTACTCAAGTCCATAATTTTGATGTACACAAATTTGTAAAATCAAAGCAACTGTTTTGACATGTTTTCTTATACAGTAACTAAAGGTTTTGAATTAAATGATTTTAAGGTCCTTTCAGATTCTAATTTCCCTTGCTAAAAAACCTGGAAATGCATCCTTTAAACAGTGGTGCTGGAACTGTCTATAAATTTTCCTTTTCTTATACACACTCTGCACAGGACATAAGTAACATTTTATTATTTTAAAAGAGTCAATTACCATGGCTATGGCTAGATTTTCATCTTTGTAGTCTTGTCCCTGTGGGTCCAATTTGAGAGGTGGGGAAGGTGAATAGCAAAGGAAGAGCTATATATGTCTCCCCTTCCTTGGACCCTAGAGTTAAAAAATTAACTGGCCTTTCAAAACTTACACAGCAGGAAGAAAAAGAAAAACAACAGAAAATTTAAAAATATATAGTTATAAATAGCACTTTGGTTCTGGTTTCATTGTTTCTTCAAACTCTGCAAATTTTATTCTGGGGACTTTATTCAAACACATGTAATCACCTAAGCTAAGCAGTTTTTCATACTTTCAAGGCTCTTGTATTATTGCACCTGTATGACGGCTTTATAATTCAGTAGTAATTGAACAGCAATTATTTTTCATGATGCATGTACATTTTTATATCAGATTGTTGGCAGATATTCTTTATGATGATGTCGTTTTCACTAATGAGGAAATTAGAGCAAGTTATTTCATAGAGTATGATGTCTTTTTCTGACTCATTTCCTAACTCTTGACATGGATTTTAGTTTTCATATTGTGAAAGAGCTTATACAAAAGGGGAAAATGTTATCGCTGAATAAATGAAAAACTAGGGATTTGGAAGTTATTATATTGGAGTAGTAAGATCCTGTCTATCCTGTCATTTGATGGATTCTGGACTCTACTATTAAACTTATATACAAATGTATGCATATATTTAGATGCAGAATTCCAAGAAAGCAAAGACCAAGTCCTTTAAGCTTTATATGGAGCTCAGTTTAACATAGGTCTTTAGATGACAGGCTGACAAACTGATTTACTCATTAATTTGGCAGAAGATAAAAGAGCAGAGGGCTGGCAATAAGCTCAGGGACCAAGTGAACTAAATCTAGACCATTTAAGACCAATCAGTTTCAAAATTATTAACAACTGTTGTATGTCAAGCTCTGATTACAGTTTAGGATTCAAAGTATATTTTATACTATAGGTATGCCATATATACAAATATAATCACACAATATTACATCATTCATTCAAGAGCTTTATATTTAATACCTGTTGTGTACTGGAATACTGTAATAATTGGAGACAATCTAGAGAAAAACAGATTTGACCTAGAATGAATTTATAGTTTGATGATAAAGACCAAAAGAAAAATGTAATCATAAACAGTAATAGTTGTTCTCATAGCTATACACAGAAGGCACCATGAAAATGGCCAACATGTACCGTAACATGAATTTACAGACAAAATTTTCTCAAGGAGTTAATGCTTGAGCAAAATCTAAGGTGAAATCTAAAGGGGTTTCTAGCAAGAAGGAAGGGAAGTACATTCTGTAAAGACAGAGGGTGGATCAAAGGCAATGGCACATGAAACCAGAGAGTTTGAGCACTGCAGGTATTTTGATAGTACCAGAGTACCAGGCAAAGGAATGAGTAGTGAGAGATAAATGGAATGGGGCAAGTTCTGAGTGTTTTGTCATGATAAAGAATTCAGTTTTACTCTGAAAATAGATGGAAGCCATAAAATTTAAATCATGGCTTTATGATGCCAGAGGCATAATTTTTAAAATTAAATTTTAGAGCCTATTGTGGTGACATGCGGTTTTAATCCCAAGCCTAGGATGGGAGACAGAGACTGGGAATCGCTTGAGTCTGTGAGTTTGCGACCTGCCCGGAACAATGTAGCAAGACCTAGTCGTAATGTTGCACACCTGTAATCCCAACTACCTTGGAGGTTGAGGCTGGGGATCGCTTAAGTCCAGGGTACCCCAAGTAACAAGAGTCTGCGGTTGCCCAGGTAACATACCGAGATCTTGCCTCTAAATAAATTGATTAATTAAATTAAATTTTATTATTTCTTTAATTTTCATACAAAATTGGTCATATGTATATAGCTATTGGTCCCATTATGATCCTCCCTATAGCACCCTACACCTTCCCCAACACCTTCCCTCATTCAGTTACTCCAATGCTTGGCTCACTGGTTGCTTTTTTTCAGGGTATGGACCTGTGCTTCTAGAATGCAACAGTCTAGGCTCCAGAGTTTACTGTGTGATAGGCAGCCAGGCCTTGCACATCGGGAATCTCTCATAGGGAGGGTGTTTGGCATGCTTTTCCATGCTCCTTTATTGTGGTGTTTCCTATGATGGAGGTGATGGTTGGTCATGTTTGCTGTCTCCTTTCCAATGTCTGTCTCTTGGTGCTGCTGTCAGAAGTATAATTTTGAGAGCAGCATGAACATCTTTCTAGCAACAGTGGAAGAATGAACAGGAGAACAAGAAATTCATTACTGTAGAAATCATCCGGGTGATAAATGATAACTAATTTATGGGTGTCATCATGGAGATAGAAAGCAGGGTGGAAGTAAGTGGTGTCATCAGAGAAATTTACAGAAATTTCTGGCTGATTTAAATATCTGTGCTGGGATGAAGGGACTTGATCTGGACTCACAGGTTTCTAATTGATTAAATTTCACAGTGTTATTTCCTGAGACACAGATGAGTAAAGAGTAGCAGTAGAGGAAGATTGGGTTTGTGGGAGTGGGGGAGTGAGCCACATAATAAACCAAGTTTGATAAATTGCTTTTGAGAAAAAAAATGAAATGTACAGAAAAGAGGTCCAAAATATTTAAAGTTGAGTTGATAAACCTGCATCAGAAATACAAAGTAAGTCTTCTGTCTGCTGGTGTTAGTGGAAACATAAAAGTGGTTGAAACTATTCCAGAAGGGTGTGGGACAGAAATGCAAAGACAAAGCAAAGGCTTCTTGAAGGTTATCAATATTTTTGATATAAAAATATATTTATGTATAAAAATATATATTTATGTGAAAAAGTAGGTAAAAAAGAGGGGTGACAGTCAGGGAAATTTTGCATAGATTTAGGAAGAACTGAATATTCAAATGTCAAGATAGATTAAAAATAAAATGTACCATTTGATTTAATCACAAGCAAGATATAGCTATCTTTGTTGTAGGAACAGTTTCATTGGTACATGAAGTACTGTACTGAAAAGATTTTTTGAAAGTGTTCTCAAATGTTTGCTAGTTACTGCAGAAATAAAAATAACAGTGATCTAAAAATCAGTGGGGGTATATAATGAAACATTTTTAGGGCAAGAGCACATAAAAGTGAAAATATCATGTTTGGCTTTTTAAACCATCAGATAAAAAGTTCTGAAGGAAAATAAGAAAGGAGAAAACAAAATAGAGAAAATGGGGTACAAGAAATAGAGTGGCAGAAACAATTCCTTATATAGAAGTCAATAAATATAAATGGATTAAACTCACCTATTAAAGCGTAGATGTTTTCAGTCAGATTTAACAGAACAAAAGTTTGTAGAACCTTATATGCAAAAGAATGTTTCAAACAAAAGATGCAAGAAATGATGGAAAAAGTTCAAGCAGATAAATCTGAAGTAAAGAAAGTCAGTATCTGACAATTGAGAGTATAAATTAAAAATATAAATAGAAAAAATGGGGTTGTCTGGTAACTGGGACAATAGGACAAGAAGATACGATATTAAGACACACACACACACACACATACACACACACACACACACACCCCTAAGTATTGTCTCAAACTATATTGTGCAATCAAATGTCAGAAAGAAATAAAGATCTCTTTAAAGTGTTTAGGAAGATGAAGAAATGAATTCCCTTCAGGCGAAGAAACAGTCAGATGATATTTGAGATCAACCTAGAGAATTTTCATGTGAAAAAAAGTGAAAAAGTATTACTCCTATTCAGAGAAACATGACAAACATGGCATCTTTGGGATCAATCTGTCTCACCCATCCCTTCCCTATGCCTCCAGTTTTCCCACGCACACCCCAAATTCATAAAATTGAAGTCAGGTTAAAGGGACAGAAGTCACCAAACAAAAGCCACCTTCGAAATGCGGCATCTGCCATCCCGGTTCCCTCATGTTCGCACCACACACATGTAGCAGTTGTCACTCAAAATGCAGTTTAACAGCAGGGCTTATTTACAATTTACAAGGGATTTAACAGGGAAAGCAAAAAGTCCTCAAGGCCATAAGTGGCCAGTTATCTAACTCCAGTCACCATTTTCATTCCCAAAGGTCCCAAAGACACATGTCCATGATGGTGCCCCTGTGCTCCTCCAAAAATGAGACAGGCACTCTGAAAATTCCAGTCTTTTTCCAGCATCTTCTTTTGCTTCTTCTCCAGTGTTCTGAGCTACTCCACTTCTCCAAGGTGCTTCAAACTTTTTCCACAATTGGTGATGCACATATCAGCTTTCCAAATCCCTGGCCATCTCCAGGTACCAACTCACTATATCACCTTGCTACGATGCCATACTCTACAAATGAACACTCTTCTGCTGGCCACCATGGCTCTTTGCCATCACCAGCTTACTCTTCCAGGGGGCTTCTGCCCACTCTCTTCACTCGGGCTACTCTTTACCTGCCTGTCATTCTCTTCTCTCTTCTCTCCAAAAGTCTCTCTCCTCTTTAGTCTCTGTTCCTTTCCTTTTTATGTTTTTGTTTTTTTTTTTTGTTCACACCCAGAATTTGCAACAAAATAAAAGTACCCTTCTGTTTAGGCTTCTTTTACCTCTGTGTTTTTCAAACACAGCTAATGGCATCAATGCCTAAATTTTAATTCTGCCCATATTGGGGTCCCAGCTTCAATATACTGCCCATATTGGGGTCCTGGCTTCATTATGAATGTAAAAACCAATTTGTAAACCAAATTTGCAGAGGTCAGTCACCAGTGACAGAGAGCAAAATAGGGGAAAAGCCAGGAATTGACCTGACAGAAAGTAATACTTTAAATGGAGAGAAAGAGAGAAACTCAATGGAAATCTCATAGGTATTGGTGCATAACTATATTGATTGGTTGGAATGGGACAAAGAATATTGTTTCCTAAGGGATATAAAAAATTTAACTTTATTCATTCCCATCTACAGACACCTTTTTAAGTCCCTACATACACATTTAGGTGAAAGATGTTCAACTGGGATGGTGAATGACCAAGGAAAAGCTGTCTGAGGTTGGCTATTTAGTTTGAGTTTAGGCACATGGTTGAAGTTACCGGAAAACATAGAGATAATGATAGAAATTTGGACCAGATCCATGAGAATTTATGATACTGATGTTGCTTGAAAATCATCAATATCTAGATAGTCAGCAAAGTTAGTGAAATAAATAACAGAACCCAGAATAAATAACAGAACAGGAAAAGTATGTAGAATAAAAAAGTAAGTCCACCAAAGATATAGCTTGTGGATGACCCAACAATTCTGGATTTGATATTTCTAATATCTGTTCTCATCATTCACACTTTTAGACTTTGCCGTTATTGAAGTCAAGTATATCCCTGGAGAGTACTTAGGTGAAGTAGAAATATTCCTATCTATTCTAATATTTGTTTTTAAAAAGAGCTTTTTTTACTGAGAGGAAAAAAAAACTGAATTGTTTCTTTGCTTGTGTTTTAGTCTTTTTAACCAAAAACACTCCACCTTTATGATTTGAGTTGACTCACTTCATCGTCTAATTTCCAGATACCACTTTATTTGGCTTATTTATGTATTGTCTTACCAAAATTGTCTTACCCAGTTAATCTGCTTTAAAAAATCTACTTTGGGCCTTACTTTGACCACCTCTACTGAGAGAAATCAATGACGATTTCGTGAATCTCTTTGTGCTGTGCTGACTGTCTCCATTTAACACCCAGAGAGCACAGAGCATTTAGTTGTTGCATTCCCTACATTTGCAATTCATTTTCTGTGTCAATTCATGTGGTTGATATTATAAAAATCATTTTAAACCTAGTTTAACTTTTCTTTTTTAACGTTTGGCTTATTCATAATTTTATGAGCTATAAATTTTATTGCATTGTGAATTGCCTTTCCCATCTGCAGATAACTCCTAGGAAGTCCTTGGAGGAATTGCTTAGGATGTGGTAAAAAATGAAAAGAAAGGAAGTTCTGTTGTGATTTGGTATATATTAGGCCCGACTGTCTCCTGGAGTAGAAAATGACCAGGAAGAAAAACTTGGACTTTTCAAATCTGGTTTTATTTGAAATATTCATACTACTGAACAAATAAATACTGTCTACATTATGCGAAAATGAATATAAAATGTATTACAATTTCATGGTTTACTGAAATAATAGCTTTAACTGACTCATATAAAATGCTCCTTAGCTAATGATTTTCTTCATTGTGAATTACTAGATAAGTTGTGAACAAGAGTTAAAGTATTGAGAATACGTAAAAAGAAAATATTGAGAAGATACACGTTTCTGCTATTCTTGTGAAATGCTGATTTAATCTTATTACAGATTAAGGATAGGATTATTAGAGTGATACCAAATATTAACTGAATGTTATAGAATCCCCCATGCCCACATTTTATTAAGTCATAGACAGAAACCACCAGAAATATGTGGAAGAAAAATTATATTGATTGATGTCAGGTTGTATTTATTTATATTGACAAAGTCTGAATGACTCAAAAGATATTAAAGAACTGCTACAGGGAATTTTGGACCTACATTCTTCTGGTTTGTTGATTTAATAAAAATATGATTTTATCAAATCCCTTTTCCTTCAGTAACTACTTAAATCTGTGGTTTTTATATTTCTAATAGTACATAATTTTTCCCCTACAGAATTTAGCAAGGTCTTATATTAGAGTATTAAGTAGAAGAGTCTGGATTTGAATACTGCTTTTCTTATTCTAAACTGACCTTCTATTTTGCTACCTTTGAGGTATGGTTTATCTGTTGATACATATTTTCACAATGTCTGGACATACCAAACATGTCCCTCTACATCTGGTCTTTTCCTCAGCTCTTCCCTCTGTCTTAGAGTGCTTTACCCTGTTACTCCTGCTATACACATGTCCAACTTCCTCACCTCCAGCAAGATTTTGCTCAGGTACCCTCTTCTTAGTGAAGTGTAGAATGTGTTTCCTTATTAAAATCATTTATTGTTTCACTGCTCCATATTCTAGGGTGACCAGTTTGTCCTGGTTTGCCTAGGACTTTCCTGGCTTTAGTATTAAGAGTCTCACAACCAAGAACCCCCCTCAGTTCAATATCCCTTACTTTGCATAAATTGCATAAGTTCTCTCTCTCATCAACTGACATTCAGGATCCACCTTTAATTATTTCTCTATCATAGCATTAAATTCCACAATTGCAGGAGTTTTTCCTGTCCCCCATTCCAGAAATATCCAGAAACATAGCATTAAATTCCATAAATTAATTTAACATAGCATTAAATTCCATAATTGCAGGAGTTTTTCCTGTCCCCCATTCCAGAAAAGTAGCAAAAATTAGGGTACAAAGGTCATGTTTGCATTGTTGCATATGTCCAAACAACTACCAAAATTATGTTTTGATTTTTATCATTTTCCTGGTTCATACTCGCAGGTAAACTCTGAATGAGCCAGAGATTGCAAGTGATAGGGAGTGTAAATGCCTTATAGATTGGTAGTTTGAAGTGAAAATTGGGATTTATATAATGAAAATGCTGATTCCTATCAGAATTGTGTTGTAGGATAATCAGATTGGATGCAAAGTTTCAGTTATGATTCAGTCTGTTGGAAATGCTGATTAAAAAAAAAATAGAGAAAGAATTGCCGGGCCTAGAAGCACATTATGGGACTAGCTTGGCATCTGACTATAAGGAAGGCATGGTACAGTAGTGCTAGTGGATTTAGACCAGATTCAATCAACCAAAATGCATTTAGGCATTTTTGTATGTAGCATCTCGACTGATGTATATTATCTAGTTTTTTTAAAAAGTCAAAACCACATATAATACAGCTGGATAGATTAGGTGGCAGCAAACAAGGTAAAAATGGGACTATTAGCCCAGGGAAATGGCAAGATTGATTTACCAGGACTGCTTGGGTAGACTCTCACTCTCTACCAGTCTTTATCAAGGCTTCTTTTAACTTCTTATATCTGGACTCTGTGGTCAAGTGTTATTATCCTCCCTCCTTGTCTCATGTAAAATTATGATATGTGGATATTTTTCTCTCACTCTACCCTTTGCATTCAGCTATCATCTGACTATACCCGTTTTATTTTCATGTTTTTCAGATCATGTCTTCTTCTCTATCATAGTGCTCCTTATTCAGGACCTCATTACCCTGTGGCATAATTACTGTAGGAGACTTTCTAACTCCATTTCTCCACTTTTGCAATCTTACATCCTCTTCTCTTCAGCTGCCTTAGTACTCTATGTGCCATGTCACTCTCCAAAATGAAGCCCATGCTTTATCTGGCCTCTTACCTTTCTTTCTTGTCCTTGATCAATATTGAACTACTCATAGTTCCTAGCACATCTCTAACCTTGGCGTCCTTCCATTGACCTATGTTGTCTCCTATTCCATGAATGTAGTCTTTGGCAGCTGGCTTAGTTTTAGTCCCATTTCAAGATGTAGTTCAGGCTTCCTGTCTTTTAAGGTAACATCTCCATAGGACAGAGGAGATGTTCTCTCTATTCTCTCTGGGTGTTTCTGTACCATGATACTTCACAATGTTATAACTTCCTATTTATATATCTTTTCCCTACTTTGTCCTGATGCCTTGGAGCCTTGGGAGGAGTCTTACCACTCTTCATACTGACAGCATCTGGTAAAATACTTGGTGATTAAGCAACTATTGGTTGAATGATTGAATAAATGAATGGATGAATGAATGAATGAATGAATGAATGAATGAATGAACGAATGCATAGCTGACTTCACTGTTATCAGCATCACATCTATGACATCCATCCATCAGCAAGGGACTTCCTTTTACTCTCTTTTCAAAGGCCTCTTTTTGTTGCTCTTGTGGAGAATCCTCTTTTACCTTGACGCCTGACAAATGAGTCACACCTCAGCTGTAATGAAATCTTCCTTCTACTGCCAATTCTCTGTTCCTGATGGAAGGGTCTATGTTAAAACTTTTTATTTTATTCCCTTCAGACTATTGTAATGGTTTTTTGGCTGGTGTCCCAGCACACATAATTAACAGACTTCAGTTGCTGTGAAATGTTGCTGCTAGAATCCAGTCCAACGCTGGATCAAATAAGCACATAACTCTGGTTTTTGTGTCATCAAAATTAGAGATGGAAAATTATTATTAGTTTCATATAGACTCTCTTAGTCTGGGGAGTTAAGGCAAAACTGTTGCCCTCTGGTGTTTTGTCCACTGAGTTTAAGTGAATCAAGCAACAGGTCCTGCGCTATTTCCCTGTGGAGATTCTTTTACTGTCAAATACAAGTGATTTTATATAAAAAAAAAGAAGAAAGAAAAGAAAGAGAAAAAAACCTCCAGCTTATATTAGGTTTTCCTAACTGTTTTCTTTTCTAGCATCTGCTCAGTTGAATTCGGCAGCATCTATACTTGATGGAGTATATTTTTTGGCCCAAAGATTAATTTTCTTTTGTGATGCTTGTTGAAAGCAAGGTCTCTATAATGACCCTTTTAATCCCAGTCACTTGGAAATGAGTTAAATACTACTACCTCCTTCACACAATCTAAATTGGTTTAACGTCTTTCAATGCAAGTTATTTGTGTAATTCCCCTGCACATGCTAATGTATACACCTCAATCTGACTACATAGACATCAGGTCCAAACAAATGATTTCAGGGGCCCAGGAGCGAATTACTGTATTGATCTATTAAATAGACCTAAAATGCTTGTTTGGCTTCGGAAGTCACTTGCAATCAGCAGCATTTTAGTGAAAGGCTTAGGCTGTGAATGATTTAGTAGTAGGAGTCAGAGCCATGTTGCCTGAACTCCTAAGGGTATTGGTATTCCAAGAAGTTTCCCAAGTGACATTTGTTACTAGCAGGCTTTACTATGAGACTTGATAACAGTTTTCTCCACAGAGATAATCCTTAAAATTTGATTACTGGCATTGGAGGAAATTGTCCCATTCTACCTCTTCACCAATTACATACTACATTCATGATTAAGGATTTTAACAGAGGGGAAAGAAAACTTGCTGGGATTTGAAGTCAGGAGGACTTTCATTCCAAACACTGATCTGTCCACCTTGTAGCGGTGAAACATTATAAAAGGTATTTGCTTTTAATAAACCTCTAATTTCTCATTTATGAATTTAGAATAGTGATGTAATACTCATATGATTTTTGAGGGGATTAAATGTTATAATATATGCAGTAAGTCTTGGGACATGGTAGACACTCCATACAATTTTCATGTGTTTCTCCCTTTCCCTTTTGCTAGTAAAACTATTCTACTATACAAATCAATGAAGGTATGTTGGAAAATATATGAACATCTGGGATGAATTTAACAAGAATTTTATGGCACTAGAAACCAAGGTGCACTTTATATTTAATTATTAATAAATTAAAGTAAGTGACCCTAAACAGAAAATTTTACATAAGCTCAAGGTACTACTGTTGTTGTTTTTATTATTATCATTTCCATTATAACTCCCTCTTGACCTATAAAACCATTTAAACTGTTTTTTCCCATATATATATACATATATATGGGAAAAAAGGTATATATATACCTTTAAATATTATCTGGGGTGTTAGGGCAAAAAAATTTCCTCTACTTTTCAAGGTTGTTTCAGCTGGTCTAATAATTAAATTGACACAAGACAGATTACAGGAGAGAAATTTAATTGTTACATGGGGAGCCCACATACATGAGAGTTTCAGTAATAGAAAAGTAAAATCCTATGACTCCCTTTT
>PVHY01001439.1:128907-159139 GCA_004024945.1 Uropsilus gracilis
TTTTTTTTTAAATGTTTTTTTCTTGTGATGAGAACTTTTCTTTGCAATGTTCAAATTTGCAATACAGGATTATTTGCTATAGTCACCATCTTCTATATTACATCACCTGGACTCATTTATTTTATAACTGGAAGTGAATGCCTTTTGAACCCTTTCATCTCTTTCACACTACCCTCTCCTCCCCTGCTTCTGGCAACCACATTCTTTTCTTGACAAGCTCAATTTTGTAGTTTTTTTTTCAGAGTCTACATCTAAGTGAGATCACAGAATTATACAGGATTATTTGCTATAGTCACCATCTACACAAATACACAGGATATTTGTCTTTCTTTGTCTGACCTTTTTACCTTCATTCCCATAAGATCTATCCATCTTGTTCCAAATGGCAAGATTTCCTTCTTTTTGATGGTTACATAATAGGTCAGTGTATGTGTGTGTCTGTGTGTCTCGATTTCTTTATCCATTCATTCATGATAGATTCTTAGGTTGTTTTCCACATCTGGTTTATACACTTGTTCTATTTTTATTTTTTTCCAATTAACTAGTTTTATAAGTTCTTTGAGCTAAGAAATTTTTTTCTTTTTACAAACATGAAAACTGTAAATAAAAAGATATATCTTTCTTTGGGTACCCTTAAAATACTATACATGACTCCTGAAACCTGAAATATTTACTCTCAGGCACTTTATAGACTATGTTTGCCAATCCTTGCTAGGAAATGTAGGTTCCTGACTCCTACTGTCATAGGAGTAAAATATATTACTGTCTTATTTGAGACACTGTATTTGCTTTAGATCTCTGTGTAAGTCAGCTAAGTCTGTATGTTAGCTAATATAGTTGGAGATCATTTTCTCATTCTCCATACTTTTTGGTATGCCTAAACAGAACTTAAGAACTCATCATGGATATCTATGTGTGCTCCAAAGTTTATTCTTCATCCTGTTGATGGACATTTACATTTCTTCCTTCACAGAGCCATTAAGAATATTCTTATACAAGTCATGTTCCCTCATACATTACTATATCTTGATGTGCTCTCACAGTGACTTTGGACTACTATCACAAAATTACTATAAACTGGGTGACTTACAAGCAAATACCTGTCTCTTGCAGTTTTGAAGGGTAAGAAGTTCAAGATCATGACTCCAGAATATTATATATATATATGAATATACACATATACATATATTCCGCCTTTTTTTTTTCATAACGTGTAGTTTCACCTTTCACATTAGTTTTCACCTTTCACGACTAGTAACTGATTTTGTATATCATTGGAGATTGGAGATCAGAATCAAATTTATTTAATTATCTGATAGCAATCAATTGTCCCTGAGCCATTAGCTGAATACCTATTATCCCTCTTCCCTACTGGGAAGTAAGATTTCCAATTCTTACTCCCTAATATTTTTGTGGAATTATTTGAGGATTTTGTATCCATTTCCATTATTCAACTTATCTGACCAATGCAAGTGCAACAGTTGTCTTATTATAGTTTTAATAAAAATGTCTGTTTCTGATAGTAAAAATTTTTCACTGCTTGGTTTTCTTATTTACTATTACCCTGGGTAGTTTTTCCTTTGTTCTCCTATCCTAACTTCAGCATGAGATGTTGCTCCATTGTGTTTGCAGAGTCCATTGTTTTTATCAATTAATATGGAGTAAAAATTTGACTCTTGTTTTTAAAATTACTTAAATTCCTTTCAAATATATGTATAAACACACACACATGTATATTTATTTATTTATCATAAGCCTGGTGTTTTGTTTGTTTGCTTTACACTGGCTATAATTTTGGTTTAAACATTGAACAGAGAAAGTAAAGAAGCACTTGGTAAAGGACTGGTTTTAAAAAAATAGAAAAACAAGAGAGATTATATTATTGCTTAAAGAATAAAGTTATACATTAAGAAAATGTACGCCTTCAATGAAAACAATGAAAAGCACAGCAGATAGATGTGAAGAGCAAATATGTGTCTGGTCTTGGAAAGCAATGTATGGGACTGGAGGTCGTGCTGGCTACCAGCTGGCTACACTGGCTTGGGATGGTTCAGCTGCATTCTGGAACATACCCTGAGGGGGAGAGCTGAGCATCCTGATGTAAATACTGAGGGTGGGAAAGAATGAGTTCATTATGTAAATAATAGTTGCAAGCCAGATGTTCATAGCCTGGGCATACCTTACTTGCCTAAGGCAGTTGTACAATGTATTTTGAGCAGTTTTCATATCCTCAGGGGCCTTGCTATCAAAATTCCAAAATTACTCCCTTTCCTCAGAGAGCTTTCCTCACAACTGCTGAAAAAAAGAAACTGTTTGGAAGGTCTCACGGTGAGGAAGTGTTGGTAAGGTATGTTACATGCAAACAGGAAGATAGTGGGAATTAAGAAATTCAGATAATTACTGTCATGAGTGCTAGGTGGTGTAAAAAATGAGAAAAGATTTTACTTTTTGGTGTTTATACTTGAGTACATAAAATAATAATAAAAAAAAAAGAATTCCACGGAGCTAATTTTTTTAAAAACGAAGCAAGCTTTTAGCTGCTCAGATCCCATAAAAATCAAAAGAAGGAATGTGACTTAAACTTGCTTTACTGAAGCAGATTTTCTCAACCTGGCATTTAAATTGAGCTTTGGGGCACTCAAATAATCCCACAGGCATGTAAAAACTGATACTATATCTGCCTCTAAGTATTCTGCTCTGGGATTTGGAATCCCAATTGGCAACCTGGGAAAACCATATTACTTACACTTGCTCAAATAGTCTCTAATTAGTTCTTCTGACCCTCTTGTATACTAATAAATGGCCCATTACAGAACATTAAAACTGAATTCTTTCCATTAAAAATGATTTCCTTGCTAGTGAACATGATCTAGGCTTAATGTACAATGTTGGTTAACATCAGATTGTTCTAATGTACAGTGAATACTTTCCAGTACGAAGTGATTGCAGCACTAATTAGGCTTTCTGGTTCAGTCAATTAGCTGAGAGTGGAATGGGTCTTCCTACAGTGGTCTAAATATTGCTTATATTCTTAGTTTGTTTTTGGTCTATTACTTTTTGATCTAAAGAGCTGAAAACTCTAATGTGAAATTGTATAATGAGGCTTGGAAAATTATGAGCCTAAAGAGACTTTTAGATCACCTCATCAGGTCAATTTTCAAGTTTTATTTGGTTAGTCGTATAGAGAGGCTGATGCAGTAGGAACTGATGGGTTTCTGGCCTTCTGTTCACATCATCCAGACTCCCCAGGCACCCCACATTGTTGGTGCACATAGCAGGTATCTCATGACTTCATATTAGGTTAATGTGTTTCTGAGTGACTGATATTTAAAACTGATGAAGTGTATATCTAATTAATCAATAAATAGATTTATTACACCTCTATGAGCCCAAGATTGTGCATGGCCAGTCCTATGAAAAATTTTAAAACTTTATTACATGTACCTCATGGGAACAGGATCACATGGGAAATATTAAATATATATTTAAAACTCTCTTCTTCCCATCCACCCTAGGAGGCAGTATTCTCTGTTATTCCACATGTTTTGGACAGGAGTATTGGATAAGCTGAGAGCAGTCAAGTTACTTGAGAATAGGGAACTCCTCCAATCAGCTAATGGCAAGAGAGGAGGCTGGGTAAAGTGGCCAGGGAATGGAGGGAGAAAAGCCAGAATGAGTGAGCTTTGTGTGAGAGTGTTGGGTGTGGGGTAGAAAAGAGAGAAGTGATGCTAAGGGTGTATCTTTGGAGTCAAAAAGAAACAGCGAAAACTCTTGTTCTATAAAGTGTTGTTTATTCTATATTCTATAATATATAGAGAGAATATATAATAAATATTTTCTTTATATTATATACTATATATTCTTTTTTCTTGTTCTATAAAGTATAAGGTAAGAAATAAACACATCTCTCTTCAAAATTGTTGGAGTGAAATTTGTTGGGAGGTTTGGGAAGGGTGCAGGAACTTGTCTCAAGAACTAGAACTAGTTACATTTCAAATTCTGATAACTGACAGAAACATGACATTATATATCTCAGTGCTTGTTAGTCTAGAATGCTTGGTCAATATGGTCATTGTATTTTTGACCAAAGTAGGACCTGGAGTTTGAACAATATAACTTACTTCTTTGCCTGGCTAGTTATTAAAATTTTGGAAGTATATGTCTGGTCAATCAATGAACAAATTTATTGAACATCTCTATGTGACCAGAATTGTGCATGACCAACCCTAAGGACATTCTAAAAGTGTATCAAATTGGCTTTCTGATGTACATCATAGAGAGTAGAATATTTTTGATCATCAAAAACTATCTTAGATTGGGAATATCACAGATAATATTGGTCACCAGCTTACTAACTATATGTTTTCAGAATATTGAGTAGGCGGTCAAGGGAGGTTTAATAACATTTTTTTTCTGATATGGAGGGAATTTTACTCACTGAACTAATGTTTATTGAGTACCTGGTGTGTAGCAGAAGTCCTGCTTTATCTGTAGGCATACAGATAAAGCCTTGTTACTGCCCTTCGAAGAGCATGGTTGAATGTGAAAGAGAGACATGCAAATAGCATGGTAGAATAGAGTCCACATCACAACAGCTTTTATGCAAGTTTCCACTGACTGGTCACATTTCCTTGCTGTGCTGGGCTTTGGCAGTCCAGATGGAGAGACAAGAATCCTAAGACTAAGCAAGGAAGACAGGTGGGATCAAAGGAACTGTTGAAGGGTGTTGAATTGAAAGCAATGCCCAGGGGGCGGGGAATAGATACAGGAAGGAAGAGATATTTGTTGAACAGCATGAAGTCCGGTGAATTTAGTTTGTACCTACTATTGCAAGGGCTTCCCAGCTGCTCTTCCTATTTTGCTCAACCTGAGATAATTATCAGGTGAATCTAATTTAAAATAAAGCTTATTTAAAATAAGAGAGCGTATAAGCTCTCTTCTAAGAGTGTCTGTTTTCCCATTTTTAATAAAATAAGCCCAGACTCCTTATTTTAACATTTGAGATCGTGTACAGATTGACTGACTGTGACATATAATGTGGAACTACAGAAATAGCACTTTTGTATGTTTCAACAATATTACTTTTCTCCCCCTATTCCTTTACAAATATACTCAAATTTAGTCAAGTTTCATTCCTTTGTTGTCCCTCTTTCAAATTTTTTCAAAAATTTTCTGTTCTGCTTGCTAAAAGCTTTTTTCCTATATTTTTATTTATTGAATTAACACTGTTTTACATGGCTGTTTGCATTTCAAAGTGTAGGACTCCCCTGTCAGGTCTTGTTGCCAGAGCACACTTACCACCAGGAAACCCATATTCCTTCACCTTGTCCCTGAAAACTCCTCTCTAATGCCACTTCTCTGTGAAGTCCTTCCTGGTCTCCCTTCCCTTCAATCCATAGTGTTTGATATCTTCACCTGAATGTGCCCCACCATTTATTTCTGTCTGTGGTATATTCTGTCTTATAGGTATGTTTATCTTTGTTTTCAATGTCATTGGCTAAGTAAGAGACTTACTGTATTTAACTATTCACTGTAGTGAATAGTTACAAAGAAGAAGTTGAGTGCTTGATGGCATTGACAGTGAGAAACTTGAAAATCCAATACAGGAGAAGTGCAGGGAGAGGTGCTAAATTATGAGGCACTGGAGAAATGGAAGCATCTCTCTCCCTCCTTCACTCTATCTTTTGCTTTCTCCTTATCTTTGCCCTATGTGTGTGTATGTATTGTCTTAATTGATATTAGAAAGTCTATTTATTTAAAGAATAGCTGTGACTACAAAAAACAATTTTAACTTCTTATTGTGCAATGAGATTGACAGCTCAATTTCAGCATTGTGAGTAAAAGCAAAATGCATTTGTTGGGACATTGCAGTATACAATTTTACCAACACTTTCAGCTTAATGAATGGAAAGTATTTGCAATACCAGTGATAGCTGAGAACAAATTAAACCCTAAAGATTTGTGGCCCCTACTTACATTTGAAAAAAAAAATCCAAAGAATACTGTTTTCTTAAAGAAAATTACTTAGAAATGGAGCAGAATATCTGGGGATAGAGGTAGAAAATTTGAAATGAGTGCTTCTTATATGATGAAAATATGAAGAAAAAAGGAAATTTGAGTGTAAAATCAAACAGCACACATATTTGTTAACAGGTAAGGGGAATATCCCTTTTAATTTTAATTAATAAGGTTTCTTCCACTCATGTGCAGTTACCCAGAGATCAAACTTTTGTTATAAGGGTAAGCACAAGTTTTATTCACCAATTGGAAAGAACAGACTAAAAGAGTTTGATAGTCCACACTCTCACGAATGTCCTGAACAGAAAGGAACCCTGCTTCTGCCCCCCAGGGAGCTGTGTGGGTTTTACCTCAGTCTGAAGGTTATGTCCTTGTCTTTGGCTCAGTCACTACAGTCAATGTGGAGTGCATTCTGAGCTAACACTTGATTCAGCTTGGCTTCTCTCTCTCTGTCTCTCACTTATTGTCCTCTCTGGGCCGTCATGCTATCGGGTAACAAAACAGGCAATACAGGGTGCTTAACCACACAAAGGGGAGCAGCTGACCATATAAAGCCAGTCACACACCAGGTTCTTCCCAGCTTGAGCATGCTGTAGCATGACCACATAAATATTAAGAGAGAGGCAAAAACAGATTTATTTATTAAAAGACAAAACAAACCAAAGTTACCGAGGGGGTACAAGGAACCCCTTTGATAATCTTACCACACAGTCCAGTCTCAAGTCCAAAGAGCAGATGGCTGCAGCAGATGAAGGAGCCAAGATGGCGCTACCACTTCTTCTTTAAAGACACAGCTCCACTCACTCCAAGCCAGAAGAAGCCAAGATGGCATTGTTGATCCTTCTTCAGAAGCGGAAAATTCAAATCCAACAAGAAAAACCAGAATGGCATTGTCAATTCTTCTCTAAAAGGAATAGCTTCAATTCTGAAGTGGCCCAGAATTCGCAAAACTCATTCACTCAAACAGCAGCAACCACTTCAGACGTCCCACAATAAAAACAGCAACACAGCAACCCTCTTCAGGTCTCCAGACAATTTTTAAGTTTCAAGTTTTAAAGTTAAACCAAGTTCTCAAGTACCAAATCTCCAAATCAATGTACACAAGTTACAAGTTTCTCCAACATGCTTCCCTAGACTCCTCAGCCTAGGGCCCAGGCTAGGACCTGAGGTCTGCCTGCTCCCCTCTTGCTCCTCCCTCTTGCTCCTGTGCTCTCTCTGTGTTCTATCCCTTCTTTCTCCTCTCCAAGTGTTTTCTCTCAGTCCCCTCCCTAATCTCCTAATCCTGTCACGAGGAAGTTTGGCTTCCCTTCTCCAAATCAACACCCACCAGGACAACAATGGCTACCTTTCTAATGCAACACCACTAGTACAGGAGACCACAGTCCCCCCGCTCCCCAATTTCACCACAGCCTCCCTAACAGTCAGAGCAGCTCAGTTGACTGTGATGAACTCCTCTTCTCTCCCTTCATTCAGCTCCCTGATCTTCAAAGACTAGGAGGCTGGGAGCCCCAAAAGGTTCAACAGCTCCCAACTTCTGCTCCAGATCCTGATGCCTAATCAGCTCTCTTCTCAACTAATCTCCAGATCCTCCTCCAAATTCTTCACCCTTCAATTCCTGCACCTTTCTCTTTTATCCCCTTTACCTTACTCCCCCTCCCACCTTGAATCCTGATATGGGATTATCAAATTCACTCTGGCTTGGTTCAGTTATGATCCCTTCCCTGACCCTTAGAACACCAGCACAGGGAGTCAAATGAGCATAACAATGTTGACTGAGACCTACTTAAGATTTATAGTAACAAGGTAAGAAAAGAGATTAACTTCTATCTGGCATCAGGTCACTCTTAACCTCTATGTCTTTCAAACACAGAAAATGGTGATGCCCAAGTTACACCAAAAGACAACACTGCCCACATTAAGGTCCCGGCTCATGTTTACTCAATGACATTAACTACGTTTGCTGACCATTTTCATCTCTAGCTGGTTTAACATTCTAGGAACTCTTCTTATACCTGTAGGAAGTAATTATTTTTAGATATAGAAACAGAAGCCCACAAATATCTGATTTTCTTTCTTGCTGACTGCAGCTTTGGTGCAATGTTTCTCACATTGAAAATAAAATTTAATGAACGAGGTGCTCATTGCTCCTGTTCTCCATATATTTCATACTTCAGATCTCGCCTCTACTGGCCAAACTTTTAACAGCAGTTCCCACCCTAAAAATCCAGTGGTTCAGATCAAGTTATTCTTATTTAATAGGTAAAACTTTTGTTTTTGGGTTCTTACTCTGCTATTCCATGTAGCAACTTTAAAATATTATTGTGGATCTATACTTGATCTAGGTTTTTGGTTGTTTTTTTTTTGTTTTTTGTTTTTTGGTTTTTTTTTTTTTTTTGAGGTTAGTTCTCGCTATTTTTGCTTGTGGAACTGCAGGCTCACATTGCCTGTGACACCATGGACTCAAGTGATCCCCAGCCTCAGCTTCCTAGGTAGCTAGGATTACAGGCACGCACCACCATACCCAGATATTTTTTGGGACTTAGGTCTCATTGTGTTGCCCCAGGTGGGACTGGAACCGGGATCCTCAGACCCTGCCATGACTCCATAAGTGGTCACTTACAAGCATGCACCGCCATGCCCTGCCCTGATCTAGGTTTTATATCTGCATCTCCTCCCATTTTTCTAAGAAGAGAATGAGATCCAGGAGATTTATGAGTTTTCCTTAAAGTCATGGAGATTAATACAAATGGCCAACAGGTACATGAAAAATTGCTCAATGTCACTAGCAACAAGGGAAATAAATGCAAATCAAAACCACAATGAGATACCACTTTACATCAGTAAGAATGGCCCACATCCATAAAACGGGCAACAAGTGCTGGTGAGGATGTGGAGAGAAGGGGACACTCTTACACTGCTGGTGGGAATGTAAACTGGTCCAACCTCTATGGAACACTATGTGGAGGGCCCTCAAATTAATGAAAATGGAACTACTGTTCCATTACATGGATGACCCAGCAACTGCTCTCTTGGGAATCTACCCAAAGGAAACTTCAATGTGGATACAAAGGGACTCCTGTACTTGGATGTTTATTGCAGCACTATTTATAATTGCAAAGACATAGAAGCAACCAAAATGTCCGGAAACAGATGACTGGGTGAAAAAAAACGTGGTATATATACACAATGGAATATTACTCATCCATTAAAAATGACACATTGGATGATTTTATGATAACATGGATGGATTCAGAGGAATTCATATTAGCAGAAACAAGTCAAAAAGAAAAGGACAGAAACCAAATGGTTTTGCTACTATATGGGACATGGGAAAGATCAAAAAAAGCCATGAAGAAAAGTCAAAACAAGCCAACAACCAAATTAAAGTATACACCTTGGGGGTGGGGCACAGGATGGGAATGGTCACGGAGGGGGAGGTGAACCTAAGAGATCACAAAGATGTGAAATTTATATATAAATAAATTATTGAAAAAAAATAAAGTCATGGGGATTCTTTTACAAATTGAAGTGTGCTCCCTTACCCTCAAATTCAAAAGGTTGCACTAATTCCTCTGACCTCAGCATATGACCTTATTTGGAATGAGGTGGTTGCTCTAGTTTTTTTCTCTTCCTCTCCACTACTAAAAGAAGACCAAAAAATAAAAATTAAAAGGAAATCAATGAGTGAAGAAATTCCTATACTGGGCAGTGATCACCAGAAGTGAGAAGAGGAGCATGCAGTTTCCTGAAGTATCAGAGTGAATCAACCTTGCACACACCTAGACTCTGAACTTCTACCTTCCAGAACTGTGAGACAGTACCTTTCTGCTGTGTAAGCCACTGAAGTGATGGCACATTGTTATGGCCACCAAATCAAATGAATAAATTCCAAGACCTCAAGTCCTAGGAACTTTCTAAGACATCAGCTGCATTTTCTGAGTGGATGGCCTTTACCGGTGATCTCCAAGTCTTCATTATGTTACTGGGACACACAAAAGGGGAACTGAGAGAAGTCATTCTCTCTGGATGAAGCTCTCTTGTTATAGTTGGAGTCTGTCAGGTCTAGAAAATTGCTGAGGGGAAGATTAAGAAAGGTGGAACATAGTAGATTAGAGAAAAGATTGGAGGAGTTAGACAGATTAAGGAAAAATTCCTGAGTAGACTGAGCGGCATGTAGAAGTTTTAATGCTTTAGAAAAATTTGTTGGAGATTGACGTGATTTAGTGAAAAATAATTCTAGAAAGATGAAGGGAATCCAAAGATGAAGGGAGGTTGTTGTAATGGTGTTGTACTAGGCCCAGATTACATATCAGCAGGGAGGTCCACTGAGCTCCACCATGCCCAGACCTGAACAGGCACAGCAGTGTTGATAACCAGCCTCCTAACTCTTTCCACAGCTCACCTCACACCACCCTTGATTCAGCCTCCTCTGAGAAAGGACTTCCTCTGGTACTCTTGCTATAGCTCCTACCCTAGTGGGAGCCTGCACATGTGACTTACCCAGAGGATTGGGTATGCTAGCCTAGGAGTGTAGGGGAGTTAACACCCATAAGATTTTGGTCAATTAAAGACAGGAGAGAAGGAGTCTCTTGAGAAACTCTCTTTTTTACAAGTTCTGAGTAAAGTTGCTTCCCACTTAGTTGTAGGCTTTTTAGTTATTGCCAGGTATTACAACCAACTTACCTTATATATGCTTTGCTTCATCTCCTCCTTCATTTTTCTTTTCTTTTACTCTTAATTTCCTAATATTGTTCTGCCTGATTGAATTACTCACCCAAGGCTTTCTGTCTCACAGTGGGTTCTGTTGGCGCATGGATCCAATTTATGTTTATTTCCTGTTTACCTGAATGTATGATAGTAGTAGATGTGCTTAATTTTCTGATCTGTGTAGTAAGGTCCATTTTAAAAGGGACTGAATAGACGTCCATATAACTGCCTCCACTCCTTGGACAACATACTGAATCAGCAGCAACATTGCATCCCAGTGGGAATGCAAATTCCTACTTTCATTAAGTATTTAGAAGAGATAGTAATAGTGCTTCCCATGACATTCCTGCTGTATTCACCTATCTGGTCTCTGCAGGCGCCTGGTAGATGATAACAGATGACATGATGGAATCACCACAAATACAGAGCTTCAATCTCAGTGACTGTGCAATATGTAAACTCTTTATTGCGGTAAATCAGCCTAACCTCTAGTGCACGGCTGCGTGGCTTGAAACTGTTGATCAGGTATAAGTGTTTCTTTAGGAAAGGGTAATATATATACCTTTCACTGCTTGCCACAGGACTTTTCAACTCCCCTTGTTTCTGTCATAATAAAGAAGACTTGGATTATCTTGACATTCTTCAGACTGCCATGCTATTCAACTGTGTAAAAGTCAGTATACTCACTAGGTATGATGAGCAAGTGTCGCAAGCAGACAGGGTGACTTCATAAAGACATGCATAACAAAGGGAGAAATGATAAAACCTAGAGAGATCCATCAGTGAAGTGTTTCAGAACTCAGGAGTCCAGGTCATGGTAGAATAATAGTTGCTAAAAGACTTTCCTTTCTTATCACTGAAAAGGCCCAGAACTGGTGGATCTTTTGGGATTTGGAAGACTGCATATATTACATATTTATTAGGGTGATTTGAAAATGTGTCCATTTCTAATTGGACACAGTGAAAGAGTGACTTCTATGAATGGAGTGGTCAAGGTGGCAAAGATGGAATCTAAATTTGAGCTCAACAACAGGACTTTCCTCTTACTAAGGCAAATCTAACTACTAAAAGCCCTTTTGAATGTACATTTCACCAACAACAATGAATGACTCATTTTTATACAATATCATTTTTTTTTTTTGGCACAGGGCATGTCAGTTTCATTGAAACGGTTCCACCTTGCAGAAGGCCCAGAACTAATACAGATTGAAGCATATGCTGTTCTTATACCATGACCATTTTGCCCTAAATAAATGGTAATTTTATATGACTCAGCAAAGTACATTGCAGTAGATATGGGTGTGAAGGAAAAATAAATGCTGCACCTTCCCCAAACATGTTTTGTCTTAATTCTCCAAACCCATGAATGTGTTAGATTACATGTAAATGGAGATTAAAGATTATAGATAGAATTAGGTTGTTGATCAACTAAAGTTAAAACAGAGAGATTGTCCTGGATTTTCTAGGTCGTCCCAAGACTTAATATAGAAGTTCTTAGAAGAGAGCATTAGAGAGATGGCAAAATAAGGAGGACCCAGCTCAAAACTGATGCCTTGAAAAGTGGAAGAAGGAATGAGCCCTGACCCATACAATGTTTGCAACCTCTAGAAACTGGAAAGGCCAAATAAATAAATACATACATATCTAAACAAACAACAAAGCCAAATCATCTCTAAGAGTCTCTAAAAAATAATGCATTCTGCCATTGTCTTCATCTTGGTCCAGTGAGATCCATGTCAGATTTCTGGTCTGCAGAACTAATAGATAATTTGTATGTATTGTTTAAAGCTGTTAAACTATTGTGATTTATTATGACTATACTAGTAACTAACACAAAGACCTTTTCTTGTCTACAGTACCTACACCAGCATTCTACTCCAGTCCTTTACAAAAAGTCTTATCCATTGTCATGGTCACCCCACACAGTATTGCTTTGAGGTAAGATATCTACTATTTGTCAAAGGATGTACAAAATGGAGCTCATTTCTTTGAAATATATGTGTGCTCCCTCATAATTCATAAGCAGACAGATTCACAAAATGCTAAGTAGTCTTTCCAGGACTCAGTTAAGCATCACCCTCAGTGCAGCCTTAGGGGAGTGAGGGCAGTGTATGTGGCACCAACGTTTAGTACATGGAGCTATATCTCTCATGGCAAGAATATTTAGGATGAGGAATGAAAAGATACAAGTAGGATTTGTCCATTTTCACTCTACTTCTGTTCTCCCACTTACTTTTTAATCCTAGAAAATTCTGATTTTTAAATCTAGACCCTGCTAAGTTAGAACTGAAAGCTGCAAATACTACCTGACTCCTTGGATCAGCTGGCAAAAAAATGAATGACTCTGCTGACTGGGATATTTACCCCTGACTCTTATTAGGAGTCAGCACTTGTACTACACAAGGGGATGTGATCATTGTGAACAGGCCATTGTAGAAATCGCAACCAAACAGGGACATTGAAACTGGAGCTGAGACCATATCAGAACAATGGCTTAAATTTCCTAATACTTAAAAACAAGCACCAGTTGGAGTTTCGAGCAACTGTGAGAAAAATCTTAAATGGACAGAGGAAAATAAATAGGATCTCTGTCATCATGGCCCTAGGATCAGCTTAAACAGCTGGTAAAGTAGTTGAATTGCGCACCCTCTTTAGTTACTTGAGATGGCGATTGGTGCAATCTTGGGTAACTGAACTTATTTCTCCCTTTGGGGAAGAAGTGAGAGTATGTTATCTGAGCACAAAATTCATATATTATTGGAAACATGAGTAGAACTGAGCAACACTGCATGAACCTCATCAGTCAGTTTGCATATCATCCCATGTCAGCCTGCCTCCCCACCCCCACCTCAGCTCTTTGCCCTACTTTCTGTCCAAATTAGTCACAGCAAATGCTCACAAGCCACTCTATGATCCTCCTGACATCTCCAGTTGTTAAACCTGCCTCTGGAGCTCAAGGTCCGGCTTTCACTGATCTTCACATTCATTTTCAATGCTTCTGTTCTACTTGAATGGATACCTGGAGATCCTAGACTGTCCAGTGACTGTCCAGGGGACCCACCAGCCATTGTCAAAGTGTGGGAAAGTCAAAACCCCAGGGTTAGGCATTGACAATGAAAGATGGAGGACAGGACCAGCAGATAATCTGCTGCCTCTTCCTCTTTGTTGTGTCTTCTCAGCCATACATCTGCCTTGCACAACTGAGGGAGAACTGGAGTTCCTGGATCAGCTGTGCCATGTCTTTTCCTCCTTCCCTGCCTTGCTCTTCTTTTGCCCTCACATGTCCCTGAATAGAATACTAGCACTTTGCCTGAAACTCTTATTTGTAGTCAACCAGAGCTAAGACACTGAGACATCTTGGAGACTTGAACTTCAAGCCACCATATCAATAGCATATAGCGCAGTAGTTGTATGTGATAATTAGGGAGAATAATTTTCTAAATTTGTTAGTGCATTGGATTGGAATTGGAGAGTTGAGTGAGAGCAAGGGAAGCAATTATGAAAACTTTGAAGTTTATAGCATTGGCAATTGCTGAAGTCATGCATTAGCGGAGATTTCAAATATTAAACATTTGGAGAGAAGGTAATGAGCTGAATTTCGAACATATTCTGCTTAAGGTAGCAGAAGTCTAGGTGGTGTTAAAAATCAAGGAGGAAGCTGGAATGTGTTCTTGGAGCTAAGGTGGGTGGCTTAGCAAATGGAAGGTGGAGGCCAGTTTGCCACTGTGTCAATTTTTTTATACAGAGATTTCTTACAGCCACATTTCTGGCAGACATATAGGTGAGGTTCAGCAGTGACTGTAACACCTTTTGGAAAATAAATCATGCAATAGCATTTATTTGAATGTCCCTTGCCCTAAAACATTTTAACACCCCTGTCATTTATTTCTTCCAAATCATCTATCACTTCTCTTTCCTGACTGGGTTACATTTATCCACAGGGCTGGCTATGATGTGTGAGCAGAGGTACCAGTAAGCCTGCTCTGTCACTGGGAGTAGCTCTTCTGTTGCTTTGCTCAAGTTTGATTTTCACAATTAGTGGTTTTACTATTGAAATGAAAGATGTAATTCATCAGAGCTCTGTAGGTAGGTCATCAGTGGATTTGGAGGGACAGAGTAATAGATTCTCCCTGAAGAAGAATTTTTATTGTAAAAAGGTATGTGTGTTTGTGTGTTGTGTGTGTGTGTGTGTGTGTGGTGAGACAGAGAGTTATGGGTGCCATCAGTGATCATCACTGATATAAAATAATAGTTCAAGTCAATATTTCTGGGTGCAGACTCTGCGTCAGTCACTTCGATTCAGCCCTCTTTGTGTGTTCAGTCTCCATCTCCTTGGAAAAGTTTACTTCACTGAAATTCAGCTTCCCTGCACCTGTAAAACTGAGAAGTAAATGCCTATAGGACTGTTGTTTGAATGAAGTGAGAAAATGCATGAAACACATGTAGTTTATAGTAAACTCTAAAAATTTTAATAAATATTTTAAAAATAAAGATAGGGATGCCAAAGATAAGAATTACCTGCTTTATAATTTTATCTGTAAAAACTCTTTTTGATTATATATATTCATTTGCAGGTAAACTTTGCTCTGAGAGATCCATTTTTTCCCATTTAATTCATTTCCTTTATAATTTAAGTAAAAAGCAGCTTTGCAATGTTATGGTGCTTACCTGTTTACTTGGAAGCTGGATCATCTTTTCACTGCTAAAATGCACCTTAAGTTGTCTCTCTTGCACTATTGACCTTGATAATGGCAGTTACTTTATGAAGGGACTTTCTTTTCTTCCTTCAATATAATCTATTCTCCTCTCAACACAGACAGGGTATTTAAACCATTCAATTGATGCTTGTTTTAAGTTTTAAGTAAAATTCAAACTCATCTTGGCTTCCAGGGTTTCCCATTAGTGGATGGGAAGTTCCTGAAGGTGGCAGTAGGGTTGGTGTGGAAAGAAAGATCCTGTGGTAGGCATTCAAAATCAACACAGTTATCTGAGAGGATGTTTAAGAGACTGGTAGGGGGAAAATGATGACTAAAAATGGGAAAAAGCTGACAACATATGTAAATAGTAAGGTTTTTATAGACCAAACTCTCATATCTCCTACCTCATTTTATAACAGTCACAGAACTTCATTCACTTTCTCAGATCAACCATTTTTGCTTCTTACTTTGGTTTCTTTTTTTCTTAGAACTTTCATTCTGAAATGCTCCCTCCTGGTTATGATAGGTCTGCTTCTATTTGTTTCCACAGCACCATCTTCATTTTCCTCATAACACCTATGTCATAACTTGTAAGTCTTGTTTATTTGTTACTGTTATTTTACTTATATAAACTCTATGGTTTATAGGAGCTTCATGAGATCAAATGCCTCCACCCTATCTTGTTTGTCTTTGAATTTCCAATGTTAAAAGCCTGGTGTAGTGTAGGTTATTTTATTGATGAGGAAACAGTCAGGAAGGAACTGAGCTAGCTGATGCTCCCGATCACCCAATCAGTGAATGTCAAGACAAAGTCTGACTCCAAGTAGACTTCAGACTGACTTCAGAGCCCAGGCATGTGCCACCCATGCTGTGCTGTGCTCTCCTAAGTAGCTCATTAATATAACATCGATACTAGATGAGGGAGGCCAAGACCAGATCTTCAAACTGCTTATACCCATCCAGTTGTTCATCTATTGGCTTACCTGTAATGCTTGTGCAGCATTTTGAATCAGATATTGAAGTTCCTGAAAATGTTGGGGGGTTAGGGGCTGTGTAAGGAAAAAAGAATCCTACGCTAGACATTAAAAATCAGGAAGTTAGTTGAGAGAATATTGCAGAGATGGGTAAGAGAAATGATAGCTAAATGAAAATGAGGAACGTGGTGGTAATAAATACAAACTATAGGTTTTTATGGGATCCAGAAAAAAATAGATTGGGTCTGTGTTTCCAGGGAGAGTGGAATTCAGAGAAAGAGGGGACTTGACGAGGGCACACAAACATATGATTAAATTGGCAAACATAGCCCTTCAGTGGAGGGGAATGACTCACCAGGCTTCACAGCTGATGAAAATATCATCTCTTAAGGCCGTGCAATTTCCATTTCTCTGATTCCATATTTACCAAGCAACCTTTGAGTTTAAGTTCAATTTCTCATTGTTTCCTGACCTGGAGAAGAAAGACGAAGAAACAGAAAATCAAAAACGCAAATAAACAAACTGCCTGCTTTCAAGCAAGAATTTTCATGGAAAATCACTAAATTTTCTCTCTGTTACCAATTCAAGCACTGTTGCCTAAGTGCTTGATCCATGCAAAGAAGTCTTCCAGTCTGGGGGGTGGTGGAAAGATGACTGGAACATCATGTTCTTGGCTTATTTACAAAGTTGTAAAAGCAAAGATTATTTTATATGGGTATAAATATCAGCCTTATTATCATTTGGAAGAGCTGACTGTTAAATTCCTTGACCTGTATTCTGGAAGGTCAAATACTGCATCCACCTCACCTGGGAGTAACAGATCTTTCCTCACATGCACATATTCCTGGGGCAGATACAAGCATTCCCTTTGAGAGAATTTGCACATTTGGCCTTGTGTTACCTTCCTTCTTGTTCCTCCTCTGTCCTGTGAAATGGTACTGACATGGTGACCAGCAAGGAACACTTCCCCAGCCAAAGACTAAGACAACGTCCATAATAATGACACAGCAATGTTGATGTTATAATCCCCTTCATACCTGAGCCTAGGGAATCCTTAAGAGCTAAAGGTTGTATGATCTTGCCATAAACTTGATATATCTTTATTATTTACTTACATCAAAAAACTATGGAAGAATAAAGCATTTAAGCTTATTTTGACAATATTAATTTTCAAGTAAGAGTTATCGACCTTGATATCTCTTTCTAATATGCATGTGTGAGCCCACACACACGCACTGCCTACATGCACTTGCCCACACCCTGTTTTCTCCCTGCACCCCATCATATAATCTTCTAATTGTATCATTTCCCTAACATGAACCAAAACCAAACACATCTTATGGGCTGAGGATTGGGAAAGGAGCACGGAGATAACATAATCTTAAAGGACTTAAATGAACTTGTTTACCCCTGACCTTCACCCTTTGTTCTATTTGTCAGTTCCTAACATTTGATTTTCAATATTATTACACAAGTTTTGCGCTCAGGTCCCTCCCAAGGCTAATGTTAATATCTTGTCATGAGAGTAATTACATAGTTCAGAAATATTAACTAGCATAAAGATGAAACACAGTCTAAGACAAGAGGAGTGGGGTTTATCTGAGTAGCGCCCTGTAACAGATAAGGAATATGGCTGTCACCAGCTTTTTGCTCCTGAAGTCCTAACCTTGACCCCCTTGCTCACATGGCAAGGTCTCAAATCCTCCTTCAGTCTTGATTGAAATAAGTCTAAGGTCAAAGTGAGACTTTTTTCTTCCCACTCCTTTTCATCCTCCATGCCATTTCTTTTTCATAGTTAATGTCCACGTGGAACTCACTCACTCACTGCACTGTTTTTCAATTCCGACTCCCCAAAGCCTCCTCTGGAGTCATAAAAACATGAATAAGAGGAATTAGCAAACAGAAAGCCTATGATTTTGGTGTATCTACGGTAAATGGGAATATAATTAGACTGGTGCTGGTTTACAATTAGGAGAGGGATTATATCTGACTTTACTCACTATCTACATAGGTAACCTGGTGAAATATGACTAATTTGCAGAAGAATTATCATGTTAGTCCATAGCTCTAGGTCAGCCTCTCTCTGCCCCAGCTGTGGTAACCCTACAGGCCCCTTCTTTCAGAAAAAGCCCCAGCTACCACCCCCACTGCTTTTATAAATGCACTCCTCAATCTGGCGGGATTGTGTTCACAGCACAGTGCAATTTTCATTTAGAAATGGCCTGCCAAGCATGTTGACACACCTCGTTAGCTAAGCCCTACTACCTCTTAAGTCAGGGACTTTTGTACAGGTGTTAAGTACTGGAGGAAAGAAACAAAAACAAAAAACACCTAACAAGTAAATGAAGAACAGCTTCATTTTTCAGCCAAATATATAAGGGAAACAGAGAAGACAGTCCTTTCCAAGTCCTTTGTACCATGTCTTTCGATAGCATAGTATTGTTGCTCTCGCTATTGTTTTGCTTCATTTTTCTTCATTCTAGAATCAGAAATCATCCCCTTTTGTAAATGATGAGGGTGTAGTTAGATGTGAGTTTGGCTTTTTGGAATTATAGAAAAAGTGCTCAATAATGTTTGACTCTCTCTGGCTTCTGCTATTATGCATTCCCTTCAGTATCAGGTGTGCCATTTGGAAGGATTCAGATAAATTTATTTAAATGTTTTATTTTATCAGCCTCCGCTGAGGGTCTGTTTGGCACTTTACTTATTGGTATATCCCCTAAGTTGTTTCTCGGTTGTCTAAGGGAAAATGTGAACTGATAACTGCAGCAGGTGTTTCAGCGTTTGGCAGGGCCTGCCACTTGGAAGACAACCAACCCAGCATGCGCCATGTCCTGTGCTAGTAAATTTCAGCTCCACTGTAGATTTCGCTTGCTCATTGATGATTTACATGTCAGGAGGATCATCTAGGAGTTTCCATTGAGTTAGATGATTCTGCCATCCTCAGAAATATTTAATGAATCATAAGACCAGGTTGGAAACAATTGTGTGTCTATTTTCTCTCTTTCTTCCTATTTCTATCTAGACTGTTCCCTGAGAAAGAGAATTGCATCATAAACCTGCTGTGTGAATTCATATGTGATACTTGCCTTTTTCTAGACACCTTTTTATGTTTCATGATTAGTTTTTGCTAACAGCAGAAATGGGAGAGAGAATGTCAAGAGAGAGGCTACTGAAAGGACATTATGTGACAAACCATATTGTCAAGCATTACTAGAAAAGCAGGGCTACAGAACAGTGGCAATATACACAGTGGGAAGCACCAGTGTCATGGAAAATGCACACATTTCACTTCCTTTAAGGTTCTTATTCATGGGTTATGTTTCTGCTAAGCACATTGTAGAATGTTATTGGGTAAGTTAATAGTTTTTAGAGTCAGAACATTTTTCTTAGTAAATTTAGGGCATCCTTTCTAGGTTTCAGGGAATTCTTTGTGTTTTAGCTCTAATTCCTAAATCCTTTCATTTGAATTTTTTAAAATATAATTTTTCTTTACTCTAATTATTGATTACCTCTAAAACGCTCCCCAAAACAAAGAATAGCTACTTGTGATTGTTACACTCTACCTCAAACAGCCAACCAATAGCTCACTCCTGAAATACATACCCAGTGCTGTTCATAAGCATTTCCTACAATGCATGAATGCATTGAAGTCTTTACTTGCTCATTTAAGATGTAGTGATACTGGAGTATTTTCTAGTCAATCTCAATTTGTGGTCTAGAAAATAATACCCTTGTGCCATTTTCCTGAAGCTTAAATACACATAAGAATCACCTTTTTGAAAATACAGATGCTAGCTTCAAACTAGACTAGTTTAAAAATTAGAATCTCCAGGGAGAGAGATCCAAGAATCTGTAATTTTGGCAAAAGCTACTCATATTATCAGACAATTTTGGGAAAAATTTATCCTACTGGTGTAGGAGAAACGAATGGTCTGTGAAGATAAGCAGAGACTTAGTCACTGCTCTATCACTGACATATCAACTATATGACCTAGGGCAACCAAATATTTCTATCTCACTTTTCTAATCTGAAGATTTAGGATAAAACTGGAAGTCAGGAGCCAATACTAAAAGTATTGGCCAACTGGAATAGTGAGGCAGCAATCAATCAAGAACCAACACTGGCCAGAACCATTGTGCCGGATCAGCCTTCTAATGCTCAGTTATGGGAAGTGGGAGAGCATCTCATGGGAAGAGAGCCTGGATGGCTAAAGAGTCTGGTGGGAGTACTGGGAGATTATGGCAGTGAATATTTACTGACCCATGAGAAAGTATTTTAATTATTTAAATTGTTATTTAAGTACCACTGTTTCACATCCTTGCTATTTTTTTGATAGTATAGGATTCTTTCACTCCAGTACAGTACCATAGCACATCCATCACCAAAGTATCCGGAGTTCTCCATCATAATACATTGTGTTCTCCCCACAAACCCCCCACTTCTCACTCTTCCCTTTCCACATTCCTCTCTGAAGACTGTAGATCTATTGTCATTTTCAAGGATTGGTTCTAAAATTTGTCTTTGTATGATTCTTTGTTTAGGTTTTCCATATTTCACATTCAAAAGGGACACCATTTAGTATTTATCTTTCTCCTTCTGGTTTATTTCCTTGGCATAATTTTTTCCAGCTCCATCCATATAGTTGCAATGACATGGGCTTATTTTTTTTGATAGCTGAGTAGTTTTCCATTATGTATATGTACTATAGCTACCTGATTCACTCATCAGTTTTTGAGTGTTAGTGCAGTTGTTTTCATAGCTTGGCTAATGGTGCCTGTGTGGTCATAGGGGTACAGGTTTCCTTTTATTTTGGTGGGGGGAGGGGGTGTAGATACCAAGGAATGGAATTGCTGAGTTGTATGGAAGGTGCATTTGTAGCCTTTTGAGAAACCTCCACATACATGACCAGTCTATATTCCCACCAAAAGTATAAAAGGGTTCCTTTTTCTCTACACCTCACTAGCACTTGTTGTTTCTTGTCTTTTTGATATAGACCATTCTCACTGGTGTGAGGTAGTACCATGAGAAAGTGTCAATGGTATTCTCACAATTGAAAGGATATAGCCATAGCCTGTCAGCTGACTATCAGTCTGCTAAGAGATGGTTGTGACGATTAAGCTAATACTTGAAGATACAGTATCTAATATTTTGTATTCAACAAATAGGACTTACTATTATCATTCATACCTTTAAATTACTTATATGGCACTTGTTATTTGGAGTAGGATTAAGAGTGCATAGCTTTTAAAATAGGATTGCACACAGACTATTGATCTAGCCCAGGGGGTCACGGGGGTCAAGGATGTGAATATAGAAAGGGACTCTGAATTTGGAAGACTCCAAGGAGAAAGAATAGCCTGAATATGAACCAAGGAACTCCAAGGAGAAAGAATAGCCTGAATATGAACCTGTGACTTTCAGCAGGGAGGGAGCAGATAGTTATCCAAGGGCCTGTGGGGATCTCTGTAGTGAAGGCTGGCAGAGATCCCAAAAGACAGGAATTTTGGTATTCTGTAAAATGTCAAGAAGCTAGATGCTGGCATAAGGCAGATATTAGGTGAAGTACCAGGTGACAAAAATGACTTAGGGAGTGCAATCCAGCTTAGGGAAACTTAGTTACACTGATTAGTCAATCCTGATTGCAAACAAATTGATTTCACATGTAGATTAATCTGAAATATGAGCCCTTCCATTCCTTCTGCCTAAAGTAGAACTGATTTCCCTGTATGGGGTAAGTTGTGGCCTACAGGGGAAGGCTCAGCAGATATTTTCCCAAGCAACACTCTGAACTACCTGAAATCCAAGCACACCACTGCAAACTCTGGGGCGATGTTAGGAAAGGTTTGGGGACATTCCTAGTAGTGGGATGGCTAGGTTAAATGGTAGCTCCATTTTCAGTGGTTTGAGGGCTGAACCAGTTTGCACTATAAATACACAAAACACACACATACACAGACATGTGCAATCAAATTAAAAAATGAAAATTATTTTAAAAAATTATTTAAAAAAATTATTTTAAAAAAAGAAAGGGGAGAGACCAGAGTCATGATTTTTAAGGGAGGACTGGGAAATAAGGGTAATCTGCAGGCATGCTAAATGCCCTTTTATCACTGTTCTCATGCTCACCTGCTCTCTCTGCCTGTTGCCCATTTTCCCCTCCTCCCGGACCATGTAGAGGCATACCTTCATTCCCTGGATAATCTCATGTGCAGATCTTAAATAGAAAAAGAATTATCGGTAGAAAGTTTACTGTTGGTTTTCAATTGCAAAGACTACTCTTAAGGCAGTGAGTGTAATGCAGTCTGCAAACTGTTTTTGAACCACTGTTAGAAGGCGTGTGTGTGTGTGTGTGTGTGTGTGTGTGTGTGTGTTGGGGGGCCAGGGGAGCCAGCACCTCCGTGGGACTGGGAAATCCACTGTAGCCAAAGGTGAGAAAGCTATCTGTTCTGTAACCCACAGCAGTATTAGCTATAAAGTAGCCTGCAGCCTGACAGAGGCAAGTAGGAAAGGGGCATCAGAGTTCTGGGAAGTACCAGGAAGAGCAGCATCTATCAATCAAAGGGGACTTCTGGGTCCCAGGTACCATTCACCACCTCCCTTCCTCTCTTCCATTTACCCCTGAGCAGTGTTAATATGGACTTATCAGAACAAATTCTAGAAGGAAGTCTTAGCAAACTGCCTCTTGATTTCTCTCTCCTCCAGATTTTGATCATGTGACTAGAGTTCCTTACAAGATGGTTACCTTGAACTCATGTCTCAGATAATGCATTTTTATTTATATCTTTAAATGTATTTTCTTTACATAACTATCATTCTTAGAGCTGTCACAGTTAAACGGGGGGGGGGGGTGAATTTGGGCTGGAAAGACAATTTCTGTTTCTGGTGTTTAAATGAAACCCTTAACATTATAAAACGATAGCTGCTACCATTGTCAATTGTGTACTGTTCATATGTTTTTGCCATTGCATTATGCAGAATGAAGTCACAAATTCTTTTTATTGTGTCTTAATGTTTCTAGGATATGGACAGATCAATATTTCTAGCCTATGCAAACTCTACCTAAGGACTGTGAGTCATATTTGCTTTGAAGGAAATAGCACTTAAGGACTGTCAGTCAAGTCAGTTGTGAGAAACACAGAACTCTTTAAGAATTGCTCTGCCTCCTCCTCATGTCTAAATATAACTAACTGGTTGGAGTGTCTATGGGAGATAGCTAAGCTGTATTTAAAAACTTGTGCAATTGTAATTAATCAATGCATATATATATTAGATATATAAAGCTAAAGGTCTTTTTACCTGTACATATCAAATATATAATCTTTATTAAATTAAATATTTTATAACACATTATATAACAATACGAGTAAGAAAGATGTGTGAAGAAATGACCCAATTTCCTAAAGTCATTTGTATGTTAGTGTTACAGTATTGTTTAAGTAGTCCCCACTGCCCCGAATGAGGAAGCCTGGGTCAGAGGGTGCAAAGAAGGGATTTCTAATCTCCATTGTCCACTGCTTAACTGCATGAGCCTTAAAAACCACAGCCTTCATTCTCCTGCTTCCCAAGGTCTGAGCCACCTTTTAGACTATAGGCTAAAGACTACATATTGAGAATTAGTAGATTTTCAGATTTATTTGCTGTCCATCGTCAGATTTAATTGAAGTCTCTGAGAAGTTAGAGATTTTTCTTTAACATTTGAACTAGCTTGTCTGTTTAAGATCCACTTACTGTTTCTGCAGGTAAATCAGAGCAAAATTGTTCCTCTGCTTTCTCATATGCTAACACATGGCAACTATTTATTCAGTGACTACTTACCTTACCTCAGCCCTATGCTAGATCTCTCTCTCTCTCTCTCTCTCTCTCTCTCTCTCTATATATATATATATATATATATATATATATATATATATATATATGAAATCTTCTCCCTGAACTTCCATTTACCTATCACATAATTTATATTTGCAAAGTGATATTTGGGTTCTTCTGGCTTATTACTGCTAAAAGTGCCCCAAAAGGCACCATACTGTGCCCTAATATCCCTGATTATATTTGTATCAGTGTCTATAGACGTTGCAGCAGTAGACAGAACAATGGACTGTGCCATTAAATTAGTACAATTCTGCAGCATTGCCTGGCAGAAGCTCACACTTAATCCAAGAGGTTATTCAACCCTATCCAATATGATTACTCTATAAATATTTGCCCAAGCTCAGCACCAGCCGTTATATCACTAATCACACACAGGTTTGTTATAGCTAAGACCCCCAGTGTCAGCAATTTGAAAAACAAAGCTAATTAGTTTTGATTTAGGAATGGGAAGACTTATTAAGTTGAAAGTGAACAGTCTGCGTAGTATAGCAGCTTTTTAGAGTGCATATGAATATGAACAAGATTTACTACTGTTTGGATAGGATTCTGAGGAAGAATGGGAAGACTGCTTGGCTAAGAATATGACATCAGTGACAGCCAGTGGCACAACTGATGACTGGGGTGAGGGAGCAGCAATAGAGCAAGCCCCTTAAAAATAGTACAGAAAATATGCAATAAGAAAACAATATACTTTATACAACAATCACTTTTAGGACAAGTCTCTGGTTTCCTCTTTCCAGTTTTTTCTATTAACAAAGAGTTGTGGTGCTAGTCATGGTGCTGACCTGTGATTGACCAAATCAAACTTGATTTGGGGAGAGGGTAACAAAGAAGCCCTTAATCCTATATCCCTCACCAACCAGTCAAGTGTGGTACTTGAAACTTAAAAAAATTACTATAGCATTTACATACTTTAAAAAATGCTTTGATTTGCAGAAATATTACTGAATTATACATACCCTTGTTGGCACCATGTAATATAGTACTATTTATTCCAGTGTTTGAAAGGCACGATGTTCAATGGAAAGACCTTTAGTCTAAAACATCAAAGGAAGAGAACTAACATTTATAAGCCCTTAAATTAGACCAAATACTCTTGAACACTTTTTAAATATGCTTTCATTTAAATTAATGCTAATAACAATTCTATTTGTAGGGCTCAAATTTTACCATTTATGAATTTATCTGAGGTCATCTCTCAGTGTCTTCCATAGTATCACTCCTGTAGTTATCTTGAACAAGTTGTTCTTTTGGGTTCACTTTATGTACTTTATAAAATAAGAGGAAAAGATGACAAGTTTCTGCTATCAGTAAGCTAAACACATATACACATGTATGTATACTTATGTCTCACATCTATATTTTAACTTAATTACATATATAAACATGTGTATATATGTATTATTGTGAATTCATAACATTTGTGCCTTAATGTTATGCTAAATTCATAAAAATATAAATCCTAGTATGCTTTTTTCCTCACTTATGAATGAAATCAAGATTCTTGTATACCCCACATGGAAACTGCTGCTCCATTAATGCTATAAGTTCTAAAAGTGTATGATTTTAGATTGTTCAGCCTTATAAATTATAGAAATGATCCATGAATGAAAATCTTATAGACGTGGGTTAATTCTGGTAGATAAGCCAAAAAAAAAAAAAAAAGGAAAAAGGAAAACTTACAATAGATGGACAAGAAATAGGAATCAAAGGTGATAATAATAGCATAGTAAAAATACAATAGAATACCTTCTATGTGTCAAGTCCTATTTCAATATGTATGTATGTATGTATGCATTTATTTTTTTTTTAAATTATCATAGCAACCCTTTGAGGTAGATACTATTCTTATCTCTAAAGGATAAAGAGGGAAAAATAAAGAACAATAGGGCAAGTAACTTTCTGGCGGTTATATATTAATAAGGAAGTTATATATAATAACTAATCAATAAACTGAGGTTCAAACATGGTGACTCGGTTTCAGAAATGAGTTGTGAAAAGAAATCAGAGGGTCAATGAACATAAAATCACTGAATATTGGTTCATTAGCTTGTTAGAAATCAGGTCTCTGTACTTCATTTCTAAAAGTATTCCTAAGTTTTCCCACTAACATTTTGAAGGGATTGGTTTCCATCCCCAATACTGAAGGTAGGTCTAGTCAGCAGTGGTATTAATCATGGTTCCCTAGAGAAAAAGGAAAGTACTAGGATGGGTGGGTAAGTACGTAGGTAGGTAGGAAGGTAAGGTAGGAAGGTAGATGGTAGGCAGATAGATAGATGATAGATAGATAGATAGATAGATAGATAGATAGATAGATAGATAGATAGATAGATAGATAGATAGATAGATAGATAGATAGATAGATAGATAGATATACTGATGGATAAATGGATAGATGAACAGGTGAACAGACAGAAATACATCAATAGAGGACTTGGTTCAAGCCATGAAGACTGGGAAGTTAAAAATCTTCAGTGTTAGCTGGTAATTTAGAGGACATGGAGACTCAGTACTGCACATACAGACTAATATGTGCAGAAGAAAAACAAAGGCAATCTGCTGGAGGACTCCCTTTACTCTGGGTTTTCAGACTGTTTGTTCTATGTAGGCTTCAACTGACTGCATGAGGCAACCAGCATTACGGAAGACAATCTGATTATTCAGCCTTCACCATCTTAAATATTAATTACATCCAAATGTATCTAATTTGACATATGAAATTAACCATCTCGACAGTGTAAATCATTCAGTTTATTTAGTCTGATTTCAAAAAAGGATATCTAATCCAAATAAAGCTATTTAGGACCAAAAATCTTACCTCTAACTTAATGCATTTACAGGGATTGAACTGTCTTGAAAATGTGAGGAAATAGTAGTGACTGAGAATATAATCAACACCAAAGAAGCAGAGCAAAGTGCTGGGTAGAGATGACAATTTCATTTTATGGAACTTGATTCAAATCCTTAACAGAAATTAGATATACATTATGGACTTCCCAGTTCTGTAAGCTAGTAAGTTCCTTTTAACTGAATTTGTGTTAGGTATTCTCATACTTGCAACATAAAAAATTATGCCAACTATATAGAAAAGAGGTAGGTAGGAAAGGAGCCCAATCTTTCTGAAATTAACCATAGTTTATAGGTAGCTACCATGCTTTTTCATAAAACACATGAGAGGTTGACTCATATCCAGGATAGTATCGCAGACACTGTGCTGTTTTTCTAGGTGCGAAGGAAAACCTGGCTATTTTTTTTTATAGATAAACTATTGCCTACTTACTTAATGGCTTCACCTAAGACTTACTTAGTGACTAGCCAATAAAAAGAAGGATTTGGCTATACACCAGCTAAAACCAGAAATCTTGAGGAAGGATTTGTGCTAAAATTGTACTAAGGTTCTCTATAAAATGATTCTTTTCAAACTCCAGTGATATATAATTTGACAAGAATGCCCTATACAAACATTTCACCTTTTTCTTGCTTCAGATCAGTCTCATGGATTTCCAACTCTTCTTTTGCTCACATTATCCCATTTCTGTCTAGCCAATGGTCCCAAAAAGGCCTGTCTTCTTCAAAAGCATTTTCTTGTTATTTTTACCAGCATTGATCTTTCTTTTTCTAAACCATTGAAGCTGGTATTACTGATTCTACTCATTTGAGCACTTAGTAACTTGTCTCACCTTATTATCTTGTAGACTTGCATGCGTGAAAGAAAAAGAGACAGGCTTATCACTCCAATTCGTTCTTAGATGACCAAGATGGAATGGACCCAGGAGTATTCCCTAAGGATTGAGCAAGTTAAGGAAAGCAGAAGAGGAAGAAAATCTAGATATGTTGCTCAGCCTGTGGGTGGTAAATTCAGAGACAGGCATGTGGAGGCTAGAGTACTTTCAATTCCATACTCTGGTTGTGTGTGAAATAGAAAAGATGTGATTGACTCCAGGTTCAAACAAATATTTACTGTAGATCAAAGGAGGAGCAGTGTTGGCCTGAGTGTATAGTACAGTAATGGGCATTGAAAACAAGCACTGGGGAACCAGAAGATAGCCACTGGTTGACAGAGTTTCTTGGCAGGGAGGCTTTCCTTGGTGTCTGGAATGAATAGGACTATAGATATTGAAGACTAGGGTAAAATTAAAGTGTTCAAACTCTAAGATTCAAATTGGATCTACATCACAAACTGAAATTAGTTTAGAGAAATGCATTGCTCTAATATAATCACACACAAGAATCGGGACAGTATCATTTGGGACACTAGATCTTGGAAACAGAAGTTATAGTGATTAGCTGAGTGATCTTGGAGAAGTGTTGTAATTACTATGCACCTCACTTTCTTCTCAGGAAAAATGAGGTTGTAGGACAAACCCTAGGTTCCATAGGAGATGACTAAGGGATTTCCTGCCCAAGAAAGTATATATTTGTTCTAATCACTAAAGATTTTAGATCATCTGAGAAACTGTCCCTTGGTGTAAATTATTTTAAATATTAAGTTTCTGTCTATGATTCATCAGAAAACAAAATTTTGTTTGAAGAGCACCTGACCTGAAACTAGTAGGGGGGTGCTTAGTTATATAAACGTGGCAGCTAGGAGTATCTATGCTTCTAAAAAATGGCTATGTGAGGTGATTTGTGTCTCTCATACTTGAGACTATCTTGTGAAAAAAGGGAATACAAGTACTTTTAGTACCAGAAGTAACCAAACATTTGAATTTCTAATAAAATATAGCTATTATTTTACTTTACATTATAAATTGATACATGTTATAATGGACATTTTCAAAAGTAGAGGTAAAAGTCATGTGGATGCCTTTAAGCCAGAAAAAATAATATGACCATTTTGTTTACTTCCTTCTATTCCTACTAGTGTTTGTGTGTGTGTGTGTGCATATATGTTTTAGTAAACTTGGAATCTTATAATTCTATACTGTTTAAGTAATGGTAAGAATAATTATTAAAATGATAAATGATTACAATTGTGATCAAATTATATACAAGATAATGTAAACTTATAAAGTTGCTACAGAAGTTCAGTGGAATAAAGTCATTTTCAATTGGATAGAAGCTTCAGAATGGAAAGAATAGGAACTAGATTGGGCTATATGGGCAGATAGACTAACATGGGGAAAAAAAAGATATTCTCAGAACAATCAGGAGAGGTTGGGCAATGGGAACAGACAGGACACAGGGACTGACTGTGTCCATCAGTCAATCCCACAGGAAACAAGCAATACATACAGACTCTCTACAGGTCTTCTGTTTGCATTGCCTGGTGTGGATTTTCATTGACTCTTAAGATATCAATATTCTATTGACACCCGAAGTTGTTAAAATATTCTGGAATTCCTAAGCCATTGTTGATAAAGACGACAGGGAATGGAAACTTCCTGGTGTTGACAGAAAGTATCCTGTCATGTGAACGTAGAGCATTATATTTTCAGATTTGATGTGAAGCAGAAAGCAAAACTTCTTTTCAGATGTGATGTGGAAGTTTAAACCCCACCCTTGTCTTTCCTTTCATTTATGAATATGAAAATGAGAGAATATGGAGTTTACAAAGAGATGGCTGAGGTGGGGAGTTTCACTACTAGTCAGAATTTATAGGAGATATTGAAAAGAAAGATTTTTCTTTATAAGTGGATGCTATAACTGGGTGCATTTTTCATTGCATCAAAGTATAATAATTCATCTTAACTATTAGACAAGATTTTGACACCTAAGAAGCTGACCAAACCAGGTAAGAAGACTCTGTTTCATTTCCCAAGTACTCTCCCTTCACTACAACATGGTACATCCAACCGATGAGACTGCAAAGATGAACCTTTGGAATCATCAAGTTCCTTAGATCCCACTAGAGTTCCCTAGCAGAGGAGTGACTATCAGAATTGTGCTACAGAAACTTCGAACAGGAAGTGCTGAACATACACTGGTGGGAAGAGGAGCCTTGGAGAATCCAGTTAAAA
>PVHY01001440.1:0-49670 GCA_004024945.1 Uropsilus gracilis
GGAGGGGGAAGGGAAGGAGGGAGGGAATGGAGTGGGGAGGAGGGGAAGGGAAGGAGGGTGGGAAAAACAAGAAAAAGAATGTCCTCTCATGGTCTACCTTTGTTTTAAGAAAATATTTTCTCAAAAACCCTCCCCCCAAAATCTCTGTAGCCATAGTGACCAGTATTCAGTCATATGTTACCACTGTGGGCTCAGTGAAAAGTGGGCAAATTGGGAGCTGGTATTTTCACTTGGCACTTTTTTTTTCAGAATAAGAGGGAGCCCTGTCAACAAAGACTGGAGCAGGGGGGAATGGCTGCTGAGTAGCAACTAGTGATACCTGTCACGTGTGACCTAGCCAGAGCTGGGCAGAACACTCATATTTAAAAACTGATAAGAACAGATACTACACTTGATCTTAGCCAAAAGGCCAAGAAGCGATAGAACACTTTTATTTAAAAAAAAAGCAAAAAACGGGTGATGCTATTTTTGGTCTTCAGCTTGTTGCATGGTGAGACATACATACAATAGGAAGTAGAAAAAGCTCCTTGTTTTGATGTCACTGTCAGTATTAGCTATTAATTATATCTAACATTTACTGGATGCCTATTCTAGGTGCCAGATGAATTGCATGATTGAGTACATTTCACGTCATTTCAATTTTCTATTCTGATGAGGAGCCTGAGGTATACACATGCTAACTACTTAAATTACTCTGTTGTCAAGAATAAGTTTAGCACACATTCTATACAGACTTCAGTCACTGTGCAAACTGTACCTGTGGTGCCTTCATGAAAGAGTGACTATAACTGAAGGCAAGGTGGAGGCATGAAAGATTCTCATTTTCTATTCAATCCAAAAGTTGAAAACTTGATACCTAGCAGAGCTGGTTCTAGACAGAATCTCCCTTTTTTGCACTCTGCCTTCTTTCAGACATCCCTGGAAACTTTTTTCCTTAAAGTAGATGAACAGATTTTAAATCTTTACTGACCTCAATGATATTTAATTTCCATTGTAAGTTAATTTTTAGCTTTTAGACCATGGTGAAATCTTTTTTTGGGGGTGGAAGCTGTTCATTCCTCTTAAGTCACTACAGAACTTGGCTCTCCCCATGTTCCTCAGCTTTTCCTGGTGAAGAATGTGCACATCTTAGCTGCAGATTTCAACAGCATGGCTCACAGTTTTGCTATTTTCAGGAAAGTTGAGTGAATGTGTAACTGTGTTCTTTGATTCATCAAAGGAACAAGGAATCAGTAGTTGCTAGACTGGATTACTGAGCCCCAAGTGGAAGGCAAAAAGTTGCCTGATGCATGGTATGTGCACATAAATCACATGTGTGCACTTGAAGTCACTACACAGAGGTAATTCAGTACTTAGAAATACAATCTAAAAATGAAAATCCAATAAAAAGAGGGGGAGCATTTCAGTAAATTTTTGCTTCTGGAAAGTTCTTAATCCCCCAAAGACCTTCAAGTTCTATAAAAACGCACGCATAACTTAATGTAATGTTTATTTATGTAATATCCTCTGCAAGACACTGAAATGGTGTGAGTAAACAGGCCCTACTCCTCCCATGGGGAACTTAAAAGACAAAACAGCTAACAGCAATGAAGAGAGAAACAAGGGCACAGACATGACTGAATCAACCCTGAGCATGGAGCGAATTGCAGCATATGAAAGAACCCTTGTGGGAGTCAAACATTTTTCAGCAAAATTTGCTATGCCCTCCCTCTGAATCCATTTCTGCATAGAAGTAATCTGCAGCAAAGATGTAAGCCCAGCACCAGAACTGTGGAGCACTGTCCCAGGAGTTGCTTGTGAGAAAAACATATGCAATTCTCACTCAACCACACAACTCAACTCCTTTCTCCAAATCTGCTCATCGCCATCTTTCCTATTTGCAACAAAAAAGTATTTATAATCAAAGTCTATTAACTACTCTACTCCTACAGAAAGAAAGGAGCTAAACATGGTATGCAGTTTATTTTTTTAACTGTGAGATAATGGACTTGGACAAGACGATCCCCATTGTTCTCTGTTTGACAAACTAGTCCAAGTATTTGACAAATTATTTCAAGTTCATGAAATCCACACAAACTTTGAAAACATAACCTTTGATTTTCAACTTAACTTTCTATTTCCCAAAGTAAAGAATTCTGCCAAATTAAAAAAAAAAAAAAAAAGACTCTCCAAAATTTATTCAACGTACAATGACACAGCAGGCTGGTGATACTTCAGACCTATTTTTTTTCTCCTCCTCATTCTTCCTCTTCTCATTTGAATAATAAGATTTCCCCAAACATTTTTCCATCTCTAGTAGATAATGTTGATTATCTCATAGTCTTCTCTTACTTAAATTATGCTGCCCTATGATGCATTCTACTTTACACCACAGTAAAGTAAGCCAGAGGAAGCAGAAATGTGTTATTTATTTTTCTAGAAAAGTGCCAGATATCTGAACCAATGCAATTCCAAAAGAGAACCAAGATGAAACAATAGTGTACAATCGGAGGAAAAGGCACATTCAAGTCAAGTCATATTCCCTCTGCATGGATGAAGTGTAACAGGAAATTTACACAGACTTGATCAGCCCAAACAAAGCTTCATCCTAGAGTAGGGAGTAGGCGAAAGAAAATCAAACAACCCGATGGGTTGTTTGAAAACAGTGGGCAAGGGAACCATGTATAATATCTTGTCCAAGCCCATTATCTCACAGTTTAAAAAATAAACTACATACCATGTTTAGCTCCTTACTTTCCGTAGTGCCCAGTTGGGAATGGAGATTCTAACCATTAACTAACCTTTGAGTTTGTCCCTCTTCAAGTTAGCTCAACTGGTACTTTGTTATGGAAACATATAAAACCCAAAGATTGTAAGACAAAAAAAAAATACTGTCTTGCATTACTTTCTCTTTCACCATCAAGGAAACAGAGATGAAGCCTATTATGCACAAGGAAATGAGTTACGACCTGAATTTGATAGAAGAAAGAGAGAAGGAATGTGAAAAATGGAGAAATTCCCTTTCAACATCCTTGATGCACTGATCTGAGAAAAATACATCTCCAAGCTTTCAAATCACAATCTTTCTGAATTATAGACACTATCTAAATATTAAGACTTTTCCTGTGTGAGAAGCCACACACCATTAAGCAGCAAACTATGTGTTAATGATGAGGGGTCCTTCTGTTCAAATGCCTTATATTAAACTTCAATACAAGGAAGTGAAGAAAGTCTTGCCTTTCTACTTCTCCATCTTGGTTTCCAGGCTGTTATTCATGCTTGGAATAGGTTAGCTCAATCTTTAAGAATATTTATTTTGCAAGGTTAACACAGTATACTTACAGGAAGCCAATAAATGAACTATGTGTAATACAATGATCCAAGTCAAAACATGAACCTCAATAAGATACTGAGAATAATATAAGCTTTTAATTTCATTTCTTCATTTTACCATCTCACTTATGCCATATAACTAGCAGAAGCAACAAGAATAAAACACCAGAGCTTGTCAGCAACTACATTAAAATATTTTAAAAATATTTTCCTTAATTATGGGAAAGTCTTAAGGTAGACCAGGGAGAAGAGAAACATTTTAATTTCTCAAAAAAATAAACAACTAACTTGTCTTTAGTAGATCTCTTATTGATCTTCTCTGAATACTAATATGTGATGGAACACAGATTTGCTTAAAAGAAAAGTCAAAAGCTGAGAAAAATAAGCTTGAAAAAAAATAGGTTTTAAACCATTTTGAAATATCAAGTAAAATGAATTTATAAATAATGTAGGTTTCTGTTCAAAGAAAAAAGTTCTATATATAAGTTAAATGATCCTATATATTCCCTGTCATTTTGTCAGAGAACAGAAGTGTTCCTTAGTCCTGATCTCCTACCACAGCACCTAGAAGGTAGAAGGCTGGTGGTGGATGTTTACAAAAAAAAAAAAAAAAAAGTAGTTGCAAGTTTTCAGGCACTAAAGATCATCTCACTCCATTTCCTCCTTTGACAAATGATGTGGAAGACACTTTCAAAAGAATCAGTTCTGGAGTAAGGTGTTTCTGCAAGCGAAGACTAATCATAACTGCATAGACTGACTTGGGGTCTGAAGCCACAGATTCTGTGCAGAAGAATAGACTAGAGCAACCTGGTTTTTAGATGGGATGAATGTACAGGGACAGATCAAGAGTCAAACATGCAGGACCAGGATTGACCCAGCTTTTACAGGGATGAAAGACACACAACGGGGGGCCACTCATACGAAAAATGATCATGAAATTAATAAAAGGAAGTCCAAGAGAGAACTTTTATTTAAATAATAAATTAAGTGACTACAAATATCCAGTGCCTTAAGGATCTGCCTGTTTTCCTTCCTTCAGGCTATTTATGAGAAATGAGGAAATAGAAATGTCTTCCTTCTTTACTTGAAATAACCTACAACCTCCTTTCTCCCACAAATTCCAGTAGTCTCAACAGCCCCTTTTTATAAAGGTGCTGAATCTTAAACGTTACTAGTTTCACTGTAAATCCACTTTTGCGTGGGCATCTATATCATGAGTTCATCAGACCTTTCCAAGAGAGCTATCACATTGGCAGTCCATGCTATACCTCTGTGCCTGAGTTTTGCTGACATACCATCGTGAAGATTCGATGCACCTCTTTGTTTTTGTTTCATATATATTTTTGTTGTTGATTGTACATACACACACACATAGAGAGAGAAAGATATTACATCTATTACATCATTGGCTACCCCAATATTCTCCCATCATCTTAGCACCCAGGAACCACCTTAATCTTTTGTGCCCTCCCCCTCCACCAATATTATCCTCCTCGCCCTTTCTTTCTCTATGCTTCAGTTTTAAGTTTTCCTGGTCCTTTTGTTTCCCTATATCCTTCATATAAGTGAGACCATCCCATATTTCTTTTTTTTTTTTTTTTGCTTTTTTTAAAAATTTATTTATATATAAATTTCACAACATTGTAATCTCAAGGATTTGCCCTCGTATTTCTTATTTTCTTTTTGGCTAATTTCCACTAACATGATTCCTTCAGATACACCTATTTGGAAGCCAGTTTTTTTCTGGTGACCCAAGTGCTTGTAGGTCCTATAAGGTTGATGAGTATCTAGAAAGGAACTGGGGCTTGTAGGCTCCCAAAGTGACAAGTAGGAGCTGCAGGAGAAGACAAGGAACACACAGCTAGAACTACTGACTGAAACACTAGAGCTGAGGCAAAGAATGTCCAACACCAACCAGCCTCTGGGCTGGGCAAGTCTTGTCCTGAAAATGGCTTGTCTGTGTCTATGCAAGTGCATCTTTGTTAATAAACATTCTGTTAAATTCCTCTCAGTGGGAACCAAGAAACTCCACTGCCCCACAATTATGCCTTTCAGTGCCTAATACCTAAACCTTAGTGTTGCCAGGCATGGCAGACACTGTTACCTTTGCACATGATAGGCTTCTGAGTCTTCCTTGACAGGATCCTCCTCTCTTCTCCCTGAACCTAATCAGCCTCTGTGTCACACATACCTCTGTCATCGACTCACCTCAACCTGGTCCAGTCTATTTTAAGACCTCTGGCAGTATCCTGTCTCCCCATGTTACCCTCAACACTGCTACCACTGTAATATTTTTTTATAACAATTGTGTCACATTTTCACACCCTTAAGACAATTCTGTGGTCTCTCATTGATCTTAAAGTTTAAATTTCAGAGCAGAACCTCCCAGACCAAACATAATCTGTTTCCTCTACTTACATTCAAATTCAAAATACCAGTGTCAGCTGTACTCTCACAATTCCATGCAAACCTAGACATAATGTTCTCCTGCTGACCTATAGAACATCAGCATCTGTTAATGGTCTGATGGTAATGATGATGGTGATGGATTTTTTTTTTTCCAGCTATGACCATGCTTCAGTTATATGAGCAATTATTGTAACAAGTCTCTAGAGCAGAATGGGTTCACAAAATCCTGAGTAATTGCAATATAAGAGTATCATCATTTCATCAAGTTCCAATTTTAGGAATGATTTTCCAAATACTTTGTATTTCCTCATGCACGTTTGGGCTGATTAAAGGATTAAATGCTACAGATAATTCAATGCCGTGGATCTCTTTTGGGAGAGCTGAGTAGTTGTAAAACATGCCTATGATCCAATCCAAAGGTTTATTGATTTTTCTGTCCTTTTATTTAGAAGTGTTAGCTGTCATGCATGAGGTGTGAGATAGCTGAAGGTTGGCCAGGACATTGCAGAGATCTACTTCCCAGACTGAGTTTCTTCTACCTAGGAATGGATAGGCCTGAGTCAGTGCAAGTACATCATCTGGCATATTCCATTAGTCAAAGTCTGAAATTCCACATCTCTCATCTATTTTCCACAAAACTCTTAAAATCACTTCTGCACAAAGGCTGTAAGGGTGACAGAACAGCGTCCTAAAGCTAGAAGTCAAGGGTACTGGACTTCGGTTATGGAGCTGCTTTTAAAACTTTATGTGATCTCAGTCCATTTAACTTTTTCCCTTTTCCTTTGAAATATAATCAGTAAAATCAGAATTCTGTTTTCTAGCCGATAATCACAAGTTTATTTTCACTGGGTACTTTTTTAAAACTATGACTTTACTAAACACTTTAAATAATATAATGTATTTATGTTCTTTACTAACTTCTAAAGTCAAATGTTTTTCTGTTTATTTTTTCTTTATCATCATTTTCAGATGGTATATTAAGGACTTCAAGGAATTTTTCCCAAGTTCAGCTAGTGCTGAAAAGTACTAGGAAGAAGCTGGGATTTAAGCCCACGTAAATTTAGCTCAGAGTTTAGGTGTTTAACCATCATGCTATATGGCCTCATTGGAGAGGGAAAGACAAGAGCATTAAAGTATTTCCAAGATGATGATTCTTGCTTTCAATCAACCTAAAAAATATATTTTGAGTGATTAATATACTATATGCCATTTATCAAACAATCTATTATCTAAGCATCTATTCAGCTGGTTTTCTAGGCACTAGTCAAAAAGTATATTTGTTGTTCTAAATGCTATGGAAGAAGGAAAACGTGGAAATAAATAAGTCCCTTTATTACACACTATAGAAGGGAAGAGATTCACAGAGCTGACATAGAGGTTAGAACCAAATGTTTTAGAAACTAAATACTGCAGGAATATAGAGAAAGGAGCAGTCCCTTGGGAGATATAAACCAGGACTTTTTCAAGCTTTTACAAGTCAAGCACTTTACACATGTACGTGCTTCAATTCATTTCACGATCCTGGGGGGAAGGTTTTGATATTCTCACACAGGAAATGGAAGGGTAGGGGCTCTGGTTAAGCGAACTGAAACCTGAATCTTCCTGGCTTCTGATATGAAGTTGGGGCCTTGAAGGATGGGTTGAATTAGCTCTTCCATCATTCACTGAGAGGCTGTATGTGGATCCACAGGTTGGAGAGTCAAAGCTCTCCTTGCAGAGTGAATAAGGAGGAGCCACAGTGAGAGAAGAGGAGAGAAACTTCCCAGTAATCTATAAAACCATCTGTCTGCTCCTCTACTAATGAAGGCTTTCCTAAATTGAAAGTCACTCAAATGTCTCTAACTCAAACACAGGAAATGAGGCTTCTAGTAGAGAAGGATAAGAAAAGTTGAAAACAAATGATACCTCTATTCCACATGGGAAATCAGTTGCAAAAAAAAAAAGGATAAATATGTCACTGTTGCTTCTATCACTTTATAATATTTTAATCCTAAATCAAGACACCAATAAAATTTAGAAACCTAACACCCTGTCAGCCCAGGAAACACAAATCTCCCAGGAAGGAACTGATTCCTGTTCTTGGGGCTGGAATTCAGGCTTTGCAAATCAGCCTCTGCAAAGTAAAGAAGTAACACTGTGCATAAGTGTAAGGGGTCACTGAGCACAGTCAGGGGTTCAGTAAATGGCTCACAGTGGCTGAGGGGAAGGGAGGGCAGGGACCTGAACTCTGTGCCGGGCTACTGCAGGAGGCTGGAGGAAAAAGCAAATCTTTTTTTTTTTTTTTAATGGAACCTCTTCTTTAAATTTCCTCCTATTTTTTTTTCCTCTAAACTGTCCAAGATTAATGTAGCAAAAATAAAATGCCCCACAGGCTGCTTATTTTGACGCTTACTATGGCACATAAAAGTGAAGAATTAGCATGGAATGAATAATTTATTTAGCACTTTACTGTTGTTTTAAACAAATCACTTCCATGAAAGCAATGTGTATTCAAGCAATAAATCACTGTTTAGCACTCTGTCTTTGAGAAAAAGATACCACTTGGCAGAATTATTGAATGGCATAACCTAGCAGGGAGGCAGGCACAATAAAGATAGAGGGATGTCCTTACCTGACACAAACCTGTTTGCACCTGGAGGAAGATAAGTTGGAGCAAAAGTCAGTAAGTGAGGCCCTTCACGAGGTTTAAATGAGCATCTACTTATGCTACGGTCACAGATATTCTTCCTTGCACAGTGAAACTTATTATTACATCATATCTATTAACATATATTTTACTATGGCAATGACTGAGTGCCAGGAATATGTTACTTAAACAAAACAAATGAGTATTATGCCCTTGAGTTGATCACTGTATTTGAGGGCTTCGGGTCCCATTATGAAATTCAATGCCTCGTATGCACTGTTAGAGTGCATACAAAATACTGTGAGGACTAGATCAACAGGACAAAGGGCCTCTGGAAAGATTTCACAGAGGCAGTGGTTTAGCCAAAGGGCTAGCATGAAAAGGAAGCAAGTTCACTTTAGAAGTCTGCCAGGGGGCAGAGGAATGCAAATGTGAAGTTCACATAATGCTTGGGTAGAGGGGGTATGTATTCCTATGGAACAACTTCAGGGGGCTGGGAAGGGAATGACAGGAGGGAGGCAGGAGAAGAGGTCTTAAAGTGATCAGAGGTACACAGGATGACATTTGTGAGTCCTAGACACAGAATCCCTGGAGAAATAAACCCTCAAGATGAGAAAACCAAACTGGTTTCAGTCTACAAGGTGAGGCTATTAATGCCATCCTCTACCAGTCCTGCCCATCAGAATCATTTCTGGGAAACAGATGACAGAATGACCCTGGTCCTCTCCTCAGAGTCAAAGAAGAGATGGAACAGTTCTAATGCCATTTGGTGATGTTCTTAGGATGAAATTATCATCTTAGTTTCTGAGGAAACTAAGTGGAACATAGTTCCACTAAACATGAAACTATGTCAGATCACAAGCCTCAAGTGTCTTTAATTCACTCTTCAAAGTGAATGCAGCAACATACCTTGAGTTCTGAAATCAAAGCTGCAGTTCTTCCTGGCAACTTATCGCAATTAGGCCTGGCTGGTAACTCCTGTCACAGCGCAGAAGGTGGGAGAGCTTGCTGTTTACATATGAGGAAAAAGAGCTCTTCCATTAATCTGACAACTATAACAAAGGTATCTGAGTATCTCATTTCTTGATTCAAATAGTGATAATTATTAATAGCATGTTGTGCTCACTCAATGAGTTTTGAGAACTATTATTTCCTAAACCCACTTTAAAAATGGCTTAAGATATAATGGACTTTGAGTTCCTTAATACAATTTCATCTTTGCCAAAAATTTGCTAAAAGCTGGAAAAAAGATTTTTGTCTACCAGAGGAAGGTGACAAGCACAGAGAAATGTCATGAATTTGAGGTTTCTCATCATTTTAACAATATTTGCTTCTAAAAACAAACAAAAAAAAATCAAGACAAAACAAAACTATCTTGGTGTCAGCATTTTATTAAGCTCAGAGAAAACTCAAAATGTAACTGGCTAACAGCCAGGCAGAAATGCTTCACCCTCAGGAAGAAATCAATCAATGAACAACTCTCTATTGAATGTTTACTATGTTGAAGGAAGAAGTGGTAGATCCAGTGGGAGACAAAAAAACATGTAAAATGTAATTTGCCACCTGGGAATTGACAGTCTAGGAAGACTCCTATACTTTCTGGTTTAGAAACATTTGAGTTTCCCTTGCTTCAATGGGATTAACTTCCTATTATTCAAAAACATCTGTGCATTCTAAATGCACATATCTTCTTTCTAGTTTTATCTGTTGCCACTTGTAATCCTACAGACATGATCACTTTGCTGCCATTTGGAACACCATGAATTTCTGGCCAGGCCTGTGGTGGGACTCCCTCAATTTTTAATACCTAGCACAAATGTCATCTACTCTATCACCCTAACCCCATCTCTCTGGATAGTGTTTGTTATTCTTTCTGTGTTTCATTAGTATTTTTACTATGATTAATCAAATCATGTTTTCTTACCTATTTGTTTCATTAGATATTTGTTCAATTTTAAAAGTACAGTTTTTTGTGCTGGGAGAGAGCCTAATATTGAAGAATCCTTAATATAATAGCCACAAATTATCAGATGATGCATAAACACATAAAATATAAATCAACATGGAACAAGTGAGTTTATTTATGTATGCAGGTCTCCTGCCTTCCTTGACATGCAATAAGTTCTCAGTAATTGGTAGTTTAATTATAGTAATAAATGTACAATAAATATCCTGGTTCAAAGAACAATGGGCTACAGACTATACTGTGAATGGCAACACACTCTCATCAGTCAGTAATGATCGTGGGTCAACATGTGGATCCATTTCTGTGTGTTAAACAAAGAAGTAGCACATTGGAACAAACATGTATTTGTGTATCTTTACTTGAACTTTTTCACTGAAGTCTCAAAAAAGGGAATTTTAAACATTTATTCTACCATTTGTGACAGAGAGCAAAAATCAAGGCCCACCCCAAATCAAAACTTGGTGACTTTCACTTGCACTCTGTCTTGAAGAATAACTGTAAGTAGAAAGGCTGGCAAAAATACCCTGGAGCTGCTTTGTCCTGTTTATGAATTCTAGTCCCTGTCTGTTTCAAAATGGAGAAGAAAAAGTGCTAAGTCAAGCAACTTCAGCTAATTAGTTCTTTCTATTTGGTGACTGTAAATCAATGACAAGAAAACTTCTAATACTTTCACCTGGGCCTAGAAGTCTGCTGCCACTCACCATCCATCATTTCTGCCTGTAAGTGGCCTTGCTGAGCTCTGTCTAAATAGCATCCAGTTCTTGGGTTTATATCCATGCCTTCTTTTCTGCAGCTTACAAGAAAATATGCTGGTGGCAGCTGTTTGTAATAAGCTGAAGGCTTTGTGATACCAATTGTAATGCAAAGGTCATATTTTCTAAGCTGTTTATAGATTGCAATTTGTAAGGTTATAATGTCACATGCTGTCAATAATTCAAGGTAGAGAATTACAACTATTAATAGGTCATCAATTCTTCATTCTATTCCTTCAACACACAGTCCCTTAACAGCTTTAATTTATTTCATTTAAACATGATTACTTGTACTTTCAACTACAGGTTTCATTGTTTGGGGAGGGGGGAAAGGAAAAAATACACTGTAATTCCTTAACAAGTTTAAGGGGATTTGAAATGATCATAGTTGCGTTAGGATGATTCACAAAGTCTATTTTCCAGGAACCCAGTGATCCAGAAAAATATGCTTATGTTATCAGAATAAAGGAACCTTTATACACATCCCTTCCTTGCACAAAAAATAATAAAATGGGAACAAATGTTGCTAAAATTCACCATATATTGGCACCCAGAGCAGTTTGAATTGGTTTTCAGAATGCATTTGCTATAATCATGCACTGCCAAGTCTGTCCAAAAGCTTTACTTAGAAGATTAGTTAAGTATGATGTCCAATGGGACTGTGAGTGTTGATTCCATTGCACTTGGATTTGGGGAATCTTATGACATCTACGGATACTACCCAGTACTTCTGACACACAATTACTATAAACAATAGTCTGTGGCGACCTCATGAAGTGACATCTGTAACTCTAGGCAAAGAACACTGGAGCAGGGAGGCAGATGATCTTTCTCATACAACTGATGCACTTTCAAAATGGTAAGTAGACAATACCATCACTTTTCCTAGTTTAATAATCTCAGAAGAGTAAAAAGGCAACTGATATTTTCATGGTTGATATTTTCCTTCTCCAACTTCAGACTGAAGCATGTAAATAATGGCAGCATGTGTGTGTGTGGGGGGGGGAGTCAGTTATCCAAATAGAAGTGAGATAGGACAATGTCTCTTATAGTATTAGGAACAATCAACAGACTATTGGATTTTCTCTGTTTGTTCTTCCAGTTACCTCAGTCTCTATAAATGTGCATTCAACTATTTAATCCTTTTCTGCCCATTATGGTATAAAACTCATGTCTACTGTGAGAAACTCAGAAAATACTAAAACTACTGAATATTCACAGAATTTCTGAATTTCAAATTTACTGGGTGCCACTATTTTCATAACTATCAAATTGCAGGTCACTAAGAACCAAATGCTAATACGTTAGTCAAACCTAGGTAATTATTTATTTAGGTAAGGATCTTGGTACCTGCAAGGAATTAGATATACTTAAAAGAATGAGAAAGGTAGTCATGTATAAGATTGTGTAAAGAGACTCAATATATTCTTAAACCACAGAAAGACCATTAACAAAATCTGACCAAGGGAAATAACAATCTTTAGACTCAGCCACAAATTCCTGCAGGTGATTCTCATTAGTTCAGAGGTTTGGACTAATGAATAATGTTAATAGATGAATACATTTTAAAGTATAACACTAAAGACATTCACCTATATCTAAAATTGAATAAATATTGATATACACAAACTGTTAATAAAATGTACCTCTGCCTTCCAAGGTAACAATCATGCTTTTTCAACAGACTGTTATGTTCATTAGCCAACATAGCTAAACTTTAATTTTCACAGTATATTAGCCCATGGAATGTGGAAATGTAAAAAACATACCCAGTTTTAAGGATAAGCAGACTAGTTTAAACTTTAAGGGGGTTAAGGGGATATTGCTCTTCAACAAACTATCACCATTTTCAGAACTCTATCTGAAGTCAACAGTTAGGAAAAAATATTTTTCAAGGCACTCAACTGTTACGACAAGCTGTTATTGTTTTCTCTTTCCTGGATTTGATTTTTCTCTCAGTTATTTAAAGGGATCCATGTGACAAGTGAAGATACCACTAGGATAATTAAATATTCTAGAAGAGACAAAACTCTAGCTGATTGGCTGCAGCTTATCAGAACTGCACCAGAAGATTGCAGGAATATTATCAGTGTTTAATTATAATGCAACCATTAGAAAGTATTTTCCCCCTAGTGTCAATTTTTCTAAGTGTAGAAAGTAACCAAATAAAGAATGTTTGGTCAGTTGTGAAGGCAAACAGTAGAAAGCTATCTGATATCAGAAATCTTATATTTACCTTATATCACAAATACCTAGCTTCTCAGCACAAGTGTATTATAAATGTTGGTTAAATAAATGAAAATACAGAAGATGTTAAAATAGGGCTTTCAAAGTAGTTCTGGCTTTTGATTACTTATTGACTGCATAATTACATGGTCACTCACATTGTGATAAAATTTTCTTAGATAATCTATCTCATAAGTTGTACACAGCACAGTATATAGAATTCTGAAAATGAAACAGGCTTTCCTCTTTCCTTAAAACAATGGGCCCCTTTCTATCAAAAACAGCATGTGATGCAGTAATTGAATGCATCAACCATCAAGTAAATAGCACTTTCAACCCTCCAGAGGTTTACTTGCTTCTTTGTTCCTATTAGCAACACCTTTTGTGGTTTGAAGCCGATTGTGCTCATATCAAACCCATTTTGTTCATATTGTATTAGTAGTAACCATTCTTATTTATTTATTTATGTGATTTTTTTCATTTATTTTTTCATTCATTTATTTATTTGTTTGTTTGTTTGTTTTTGAGACTAGGTCTCGCTATTTTTGCCCGTGGAACCGCAGGCTCACATTGCCCACAGTACCACAGACTCAAGCAATCCCTAGCCTCAGCTTCCCAGGTAGCTGGGATTAAAGGTGCGTGCCACCATGTCCAGCTATTTTTTTGGAACCGCGATCCCTAGCTTCGGCCGCTTCATAGGCTGAAGCTTACAGGCACGAGCTACCGTGCCCGGCCCCATTCTTGAAGAAGAAGAAGAAGAAGAAGAAGAAGAAGAAGAAGAAGAAGAAGAAGAAGAAGAGGAAGAGGAAGAGGAAGAAGAGGAAGAGGAAGAGGAAGAAGAGGAAGAAGAAGAAGAGGAAGAGGAAGAAGAAGAGGAAGAAGAAGAAGAAGAAGAAGAAGAAGAGGAAGAGGAAGAGGAGGAAGAGGAAGAGGAAGAAGAAGAAGAGGAAGAAGAAGAGGAAGAAGAAGAGGAAGAGGAAGAAGAAAACTCTGCTCAATCTCTGTTTAAATTCATACAAAGCACTGTCACTTCTGTGTGTCACATGACCACAAAATTCTGAATTGAAGAACCAGTAAAATAGAAACCTAAGTCACCCAAGCAGTAGCAATTGTGAAGAATTTTCCCACAAGGACACCAAATAGGATAATTCCTGTTATCTCTAAGCAGTTCATGGCCCTAATGGCTACTTGTAAAGGTCATAGTTAACTTAGTGTTCAAAAGTAGGCTAATAATTAAAAAGGGAGAGGATAACATTTTTAAAAGGCCAGCTATTAAGAAAATTTTAATGCAGGAACTAATGACTTTTACCAACTCCTAGATTGGTAGCCAATGTGCTATATATGCAACAGAGGAACTGCATAATAAGGGACCACATATTTAAACAGAATGATCTAGTTCTTTCTTACTAGGTTTCACTATTTTTGCCCACAGAACCATAGACTCATATTGCCCGTGGTACCATGGACTCAAAGCAATTCCCAGTCTCTGCTTCCCAGGTAGCTAGGAACACAGGCGTATGCCATCAGGCCCAGATAATTTTTGGGACTAGGTCTCACTGTGCTGCCCCAGGCGGGACTTGAACCATGATCCCCAGACCCCACCGTGACTCCATAAGCTGTCATTTACAAGCAACCGCCACTGTGCCCAGCAGAATGATGTATTTTGATGAAAGCCAATGATCCATTATTTCAAGAATCAAAAAATGAAATTTCATAGGTAATAGGTGAGGGGGATTAGTGTATCTTTTCACTATTTCAGAACATGATTTTATTTACAAACATACAAATTATCTTACCAATATCTCAGGTACTTAAAATAATAAATTTTATGACTAACAGTGGTTGCTGATCATTATTTCATTTCTGAAAAATTAAATTGGCGTAGTTAGGCCTAAAGATTTTCAGGGGAATCAGATTTCCCCAGCGATGTCTCTTCCCATTGCCCACTATCACCATCTTCTCTTCCTTACTGCAAAAGACTTCCACATCGAAGAAATGGTCTATAAACTATTCTATGTCTATAAACTATTCTAGTGCAGAATCTCTCTTTATGTACACATATTTCTGTAATCTAGCCTCAGTTAATATTGGGTCATTTGTCTAACAGGTGCACAGAGGATAGCCTTGCATAATTTTTTTCTTCAAATACAGATACTGCTAAACTAATACATGGCTTCCTTTGTATTTCCTAAGATTTCCCTGAAAAACTTTAGGTCTAGCTAAGCCAATTTAATTTTTCAGAAATGAAATAGTGATCACCAACCACCATTATTCATAAAATTTATTTTTCTTACCATCGTTCATGTAGTACTAAAAGACATGGCAATGGTTTTATTTTCATAGGCACAAACTTATGAACATATTTCTAAGCTTCTCTTAATAACAAAAGCTCATGGACATACAATACAATGAAGACATTAGCAAACATAAACTACCTTCTCATTAAGATGCCTAAAACTATGTGCAAACAAATATTCAGAGTTCTATGTTTTCCAAGTATACTTCCAAAGTCTTCAATTGAATTAGGCTTTGCAAGTGGAAACATTATATGAAAGTTCAAAGTCAAGTTAAAATTTCTAAAGGCCTTTGTCTTAAAATTAGAAAGTAGATTTTTCTCTCTCCTTAAATATAAAGCTTATTTTATATATTACAAAGAATAACCAGAATCATTTATAGTCAAAGGCACTCTAAATGCTGGTAAAGAAGGAATGAAGTGTGCACTTACATAGTGCGCCTCCCACATGGCACTATGTTTAGTCTGTGCATGTATTATTATCTCACTCAATTATCTCATAGAACAGCCTTTGGGGAGGTTACTGGCAATCTTGCTAATGATGAAATGTATCACAAGGTGTTCCTTTCTCCAAGGGTCCCATTATTTAACATCAGTACCAGAATTCAAATCCTGGTCTACATGTTCATAGCATGAACCTAGAATGTCTCTTCCATAACCTGGTGTCCTACTGGCGATCACAATGTAGACATTTCTTAGGAAGCAATACATAGCAGATAACAGCAATGCATACAATGAATTTTGAATCATGGAGATAGTATTTTTTATTTTTTTTAGCAGACTGACCACAATATAAGTGTATGTTCCTTTGTATCTCTTCCACTTAGGATTTTCTGAGTTTCTTAGATATTTATTTTTTTTCAAAGAAAATTCAGCAATTTTTAGCATTTTTCCCCATTTATTTCATCTCCTTCCCTGCTCTCTTGGTTTTCTAAATGCACACATTTTAAATTCCATATTTTATCACAGATAAGTAAAGTTCTGTTCATTTATCTACATACATTTTCCCCCTTCTCTTTATTCCTCTGATTGGGTAATATAACTTATCTTCAAATCTACTGATCTTTCCTTATGCTCTGTTCAGTATGCCAAATCTTTTTTCATTATTATTTTGTGCAGCATATTTCACTTCTAGAATTTCTCTTGACCTTTTCTGTGGTCATTGCTATTTCTCTTGTAAGATTCACATATACTCTCCCAATATAACCATCTTTTCCTTGAAGTCCTTTAATATATGTGTAAGAGCTACTTCAAAGTCTTTACGGCTTATTCTAATATCTGAGTCATCTGCATATTGGTTTCTTTGGCTACACTTTTCCCTAACCATAGGTGATATTTTCCACTTTGTATGACTTTGTTGTCTTCTATATTTTTCCTTATAGGCGATTAAAGATTAAAAAAGATAGCATTTATTATCACTTGGAACTTGTGAAGGTATAACTTTATACTTTATCAGGATGCATAGCTTGGATTTTTGTTTAGACTCTAGGAAATTCCTTCACAATATGTGTCCTTTTTTGAGATTTAGTGGAAGGCTCAAAAGCATTTACTGAGCTTCTCCTGGTTAGGCAGAATTCAAATCCCAACTTTATTTCCCCACAAACAAATTATGTCTTTTTAAAGTGTTGTGTTAGTTTTGAACTCTGTTTTAACCAACCTTTTAGAAGGTTGTTATTATTATTGTTTTTATTACAAAATGACTTGCTACTTTATGTTCTAGAATACTTTCTTATTTCCTGATTTCATTCAAGAGGCAACTTTAACAAAAGATGATAAAAACAGAAACATACTGACACCGTGATGAGTCACCAAACTCATCCTCCTTTCTCCTCACTGTTATCACAAAAGACTATGGGAAGTAATCACTCTGCCATTTCTTTCCATGCCCAGTAAATATCCAACATCGTATCCAGTGAAGTCATTAAAAGAAGCAAAGGGAAAGGCTGAAGATGATCTATATCTCATATGACCACTCTGAAGAGCATCTTTATTCTCTAAAATGTGAGCTACATCCTACCCATAGTCATACCATGCAAAGGGATGTATCTACTATCCCCAAGATCTGAAACAGTAATGGGCTAAAATCATTGTTTGTTTGTTTGTTTGTTTGTTTTTCCCCAGAGAGCTATTAGCAGAGGAAGGACAGCATCTACAGTTTCTCTGACAAGAAGAGTGGGGAAAATACTGTCTCTGCTTACTACTGGTCAAGCTTGGTTGCTTAGTATGACTTGGAGGTTGAACTGAAAATTATGCCATCTCTCAGCTAGTCCTTTCTCAGTAGCTAAGAAAATCTGTGAATTTTCAGAATGGAGCCCATTTCTAAAATATCACTGGATTGAAAAATGTGTAATCATTTCATTTTATGTGCTTTATTTATTTATTTATTTATTTATTTGTTTGTTTGTTTGTTTGTTTGTTTTTTTAAGAAATATCTGCAAGAGGCAGCTTTTTAACGGTAAAGTAGGGCAGCACCCAGGAAATTTCTGTTTTTTTTTTTTTTCTAGAATTATACACTAGTATGATGCCTGATTTCAGTACTGAAGGAAAAATGCATTAATATTTAACACTCATACAACAGTATAAATGCTTGCAATGGTCTACAATAAATAAAGTCAGGTTTCAAAATGTGTCTTTTTAACACAATTGTAATACAGAAATATCTTCAGACTTTGTAATAACCTCCCAGGGGAAGTGGCCACAGAAATACCATCACTTAAAACTATAGTCAACTGTGAAAAGTAGAGAAAAATTATTCTATAAAACACAATCTTGTACTGATGAGACGTGGATCAAATGTTCCGAGGTGGGGCTTCTTTCTTCTAATTCAAATTATGTTAGGCTGTCCAAGTGCCTTCCTTAAAACTCCCATTCTGCTTATCTATCACCCTTGGCAGTACCCTCATTCTGTCAAGTTCACTAATAGTAAACAGTAAGCTTGATGTATGGGGAGCTAACTTTCACCCATCTCCAAGCATGGACTATTCTTCATTCTCATTTAACAGAACATTGCTGACACTTCAAAGTTTACCTTTATGCAGTTTTCCCAGCAATGTCTCTTCCCATTGCCCACCATCACCATCTTCTCTCCCTTATTGCAAAAGACTTCCACATTGAAGAAATTGTACTATGTATGCCTCCATAGCTATAATCTATTCTATAGTGGAATTTCTCTTTATATACACATATTTCCTTAGTCAAACCTCAGTTAATACTGAGTAAAATGAGTCATTTTTCCAACAGATACACAAAGGATTGCCTTGTATGTATTTTTTTCTCTTCAAGTAAAGATGCCTCTAAAATAGTACCTAACTTCCTTTGTAAGATCACCAGTTAAGGAGCAAGGATGAGGAGGGGATAGCTCCATTTGAGCTTCTTTTAAACCTAATGTACCTTATTCAATCAAGTCTAACTGAAACAAACATTCATCCTACTCTGAAAATTCAAATCTTTCTCCCAACTTACACAGGTTTGGAAAACTGGGGCATGTTTCAAATTGTACTTTCTTCAGAATGAATGCTACCAGTGACATAATGATGTATCATAGTACAAACCACAAGGGCAAGTGGGGACCAAGTGATTATAATTAAGAATGATAGGATTTAAGGAGATTAGAAAGGACCTGAGCCATTTGTTTGCTACTTGCCAATTCTAGGCATATTCAATTCATTTTGCATGCACACATATTGTTAATGCAAGTAGCCTATTCTGAAGGATGATGAGTAAATTGATTCCTAAAGTAAAATAACAAAAACAACCAATTAAAGTACAAACAATTATAATTCCATGAAAAGGGTTTATAATTTAAAGAGATTATAGACATGTCTCTTAATTGAAGTGAAGTGCTCTTTTGCAAAATGTATAATGACCTTTTAATATATAATTTTCATAGTTGCAATTGTTGGCAAGATAAGTTTTTTAAAAGGAATCTTGTCCAAAGCAACTGAATAATACACTGAATAGAACAGCTCAGTTATTTTACATCATGTAGGAAAAAAAGCTGTCTTTTTTACCTATTCGGTATTCCATGGGCCTAACTAATCTGACTTATGCTTATGTATAGCCATTTGTCAAATACCAGGTACAGCATAGAACTTTATGTTCCATTGCCTTTGACTTATGTTTTATATTTGACACGTTAGGCCCTTGGGATACAAGAGAGCTTTCTACCCTAACCAATCCCTACTCAGCACGTGATCTAGAAACAAGAATGTTATTTCAGTTTTCATGTCTCCTGGTTGGAGAACTCAAATGGCCCAATAACTCTCTCCACATTGATGTGTCTGACAAGTTAGATGGAGAGATGACACCCTCATCACAGCCTTTCCATTCCTCAAATGTATGAAACCTAAAACTACAAGAACACACAGCTGAATTTAGCTGGTGAGCTGGGCAGAAATGTTTGAAAGCAGACAGATCTTAATTGTAGTGGGCAATTCTAACTTGAAAATTGATTTTCTCTGCACAGATCTTCTCTGTGTGAGTCTTCAACGTATGCCTGCCGGCTTTACTGACAAAAGTAGTTATGCTTTTCGGAACAAAGTCAACAGAACCAGGGGAAGGTGAATTCATGATATTCAGCCTTGAACATCACTAATAATTATCTGTCTTTGATTAAAAAATCATTACCCCTTGAGCAGAGCTAGGTTTTAAATCCCAAGTATGTTACAGAAAGCACTAAAAATGGAAAAGACTGAACAGGAAGAAAGAGAAGAGAAAAAAGTAGAAGGAAATAGGAGAGAGGAAGAGGAAGAAAGTGCACAGAACTAAGACTTTACATAGTCAATTTTGCATTTTCCTTTTGGAGTTTCATTTTAAAACCATGCAAACGTCTCATTAATTTCTACATTTAGAATCTGATTCTGATGGTAAAAGTAAATTACTCTTTTGGGTCTTTTTATCTCTCTTTCTATCAGTGACAGATCTGAAAGAAATGAAATATTTTATGCAATTAAATATTGTATGTTATAATTGACTCAGTGTGAAAACACTCTCAAGAACTTAGAGTGAAGGGAGCTATAGGAAATAAAAAGCTGAGAACTTAGCAATCAATACAGGATTTCAACGGTTGGAATGTTAGACACTTGTCTGTAATTCACTTCTTGGTACACCTCTCAAGAACTGGAGTTTCCAGGGGATTAAACCGTAGGAACTAACAAAGAATCCCCTGGCTTCTGTATGAGTTTTCCCATCATTCACAGTGCAAACTTCCTCTCCTTGCCATGATAATGAGCAACTGGATGGTCTTTCTACAAGTACTAGCCAGGAAACTAGATGTCAATTCTGGACTCTCACAATGATCGATACAGTGCAATGATACATATAGAATGAATGTATTTACCACAACATTTTTGTATGATGAGAAAACTATAGAGTAGTCTCAAATGATGTCCTCTACCCACACCCTTATTATTAGGCATTCTTTCTAACTCTAAAAGTCAGCTAGTTTCTCATAGGAGTCTCCTGTCATATCTAGACACTATTCTGTAGGCCTAGGTTCTAAGTATTTCTTTTATTGCCCAGGAAGGACATAAAACTAATCCCAAACATCTCCTTTCAAAGCTTTTGCTTGCTTGGGTTATGACACCAACTCTACATGAAGCTCCATGATAGATTTGAGATGTTTGCATGCAAATTACACTCACATCTTTGTGCAATCCTCAACGCATCCCCATCCCTGTTATTTTCTATTAATTTCACAGATGAGAAAACTGAGGTTCAAAGAAATAAAAGCATAAAGAGGATGATGAAGGCTGAACTTTGAATTCTGACTTAAAGGGGCGCACAAGAATTCTTATCTTTAATGACTTTCTTAAAGCCAGTCACCACACGTATTTTTTGTCTTTTCTATAATAAACTGTCAGATCTCATATGGCATAACATCTCAACATTCACAGTCAAAACTATCAGCACTTTATTTGAACATATATATATATAACAAAAACATTCCTTTAGAATTAATAATCAACCAAGTAAACTTTATTGACCCAAGGATATGAGATGAAGGGGAAATTAGAAACATACTGTTAAATCAAGATCCTGTCAAAAATTAAATTAAAAATGAAATAAAATAAATATATTATGCTATTATTATTGGCCCGTTAAAACTAGTGCCAAGGAATTTCAAAGAGCCTATGTAATACTGAAATTTTCCTATCTTACACAGTGAAGAAAGTCAGTTCTTTCCAAAGTGTGACCAACACATGACAAAAATCCTCAGAGAATATTCTGAATATCTTATAAAACAGAAGATAAAATAATCATATAGCTAGATATTTGTTTCTCAACTTGTACTTCCTATTCAGTTTATAATTCAGTTCTAAGTAATAAGGGAATAAAAAATAGAATTATACCATATAGAATGCAAATAAAGATCACAGAGATGCAATCATAGTAATTGACCCACATTTATGCCAGTAGACATTTTAGGAAAAGGTTTTAAAGTCATTTTTCTTGAAAATGCTTTCATTATAAATGGTGATTTTGATTTTAGCAGCTGATTAGAACTGTTTTGGACAGAAGTATATACCACTGAGCTGTTTTTGCCCTAAAGTAATAGTTCAGATTCAACTGAAATTTTCTGGCAAATGTGCTCTTTAGCATTACTTGAATGTGAAAATACTGGTGAAAGTTTAACAACTCAGTATATAACATTCTGCAATGGTGCTGAATATTTTTTCTGGAGAAGGGTAGATGAAGAGGCAATAACTCAGTAACAGCTCTCTGGCTAAGCACTGACAGACACCCTGCAGGCAGGCACCAAAGTACAGTTTACCTCTTCTCCAACCTTTGTGCACAGACAGCAAAGAGAACCTACCAGTCTATCTCTTAAAACTAAATGGATACCTTGCCTGTAGAATGACTATTCTGTAGTCACTGAAAGGAGGGATAAAATACATATAGCTGGGTAGATATTAAGGCTCACAGCGTGAGATGAGAATAACAATGGATAGAAGAGCAACCTTACAAATACATGTGAAATGTGAATCAACAGCTTCTGAATCTTAGAGTGACACAGCTGCCTGGGTGGGCAGGGAAGCTAATGGGTTCCATTCATCAAGTTGTACTTTGTCTAGCATGCTTTGGAGAGGCTGGTTGCAAAGAATGTAGACATCCTTCTTATCAGGTGGGACAGGATAGGGGGGAAGGTCTAAGTTATGCAGCATTTCATCTTTGTCCTTGGATGGAGTATGCTAATAAAAGCTATCATAAGTATTGTTTTTTTGGATATCATATTGCTCTCTTCTATGTTTGGGCTAAAGCAAAGCTGGGCACCAATGTTATTCAAAATATCATACAGGGTAAAAGGTGTAGTTGTCATAGCGTCAGTGTCAAGGCCAACAGCAAAAATGATCATAACAGGCCATCAATCACAGATGTTATTAATGGCTATGTATTAGCAAATCATTTTAGATATACATTGGGTTTGCCCTCTAAATGCAGTGATTTGCTGAGCCTAAACATTAGAGTAAGTCTTAGCTTTTTTAATTACCAGTTAACTTAGTGAAGTAACTTCAACTGGAGAGTCACATAAATCTCCAAGTTTCAGTTTTCTCACATATAAAATTAGGCCAGCAATATCTGTCACATAGGGATTTCTAAAAATTTTAAAATATCATGTAGATTAAGTGCTTTCACATTGTGCTGTTTCATCAGTAATTAAAAAATTATAATATAGTGCTAAAAGATACATTCACAAAAGGAAAAAAAATGACTCGCATAAAGGTATTAGAAAAATCTTTAACACAAGTTAAAGATTTTATTTTATTCATAATGAGAAAACTCGGCAGTTGTTAATAACCAGTCAAAGGAGAAGTTCAAGACAGCATGAATTTATAAAACTTAAAACAAATGTTGAAAGAAATATGTATTAGGAATCCACAGAGCATCTATAGGTCAGGATAAAATATGCTTCTTAGCAGACAAAAATTTATCCTCAACTGAAAGAATTATATTCTTGATTGAAAGGATTATCCTCAATTGAAAGAATTATAAAATAGTTCTCAGTCAGAAGCAGATAACTACCAGAAGAGTGTGCTGTAGACAGTGCAAAGTTTTGCACAGAAGAGCAGATTTCCCCTGACAACAGTGAATTACTTGAACGAAAACCAGAAACCCAGGATTCTTAGAAATAACTTTGAATTCCACATTAAAGCATCATAGAAAACTCCCTCAGGCATAACCCCTCAACTATCAGCCTTTCTTTTACCAAGAAATCAGAAACACATTGTTTTCAGAGCTACAATTTTCCCATTTGCAAATGAGGCTGCCCAATGATATAATAGCAGAGAAGCAATGTGGTGATCATTCTGGATGATTTGACCAGAGAGACCGTGGTACCTCCGTGATGAGATTAGCGCTGAATCTCTTCGGGGAGATGATAAAGCCCAATTTGTAAGGGACTTAAACTAACATCTTTAGCTCTCAGAGAACTTTGTGCAGTTGTCTACATGCCACTTAGAATGGAATAGCCATGATTTTTTTCTAAAAATGAAAGGAAATGTGCTTAAAATCACAAGAGAGGCATATGGGATTCATTTCCATGGCTATTTTTTTCTTGGATTTTCTTCTCATTTAGGGAAAAGGAAAGAGTAGGAGGAATGCATAAAATTCTTCTTACGTCCTTTTTTTCTTTATCAAGTTGCTGCAGAAGAGTTTGGTGCATTTACGTTGTTGGGTAATATATTTGTAACCACAAAGCTGAGAGCACAGAGTCTTCTGATATTCTTTTCTCAGTAATTTTAATTCCCCTGAGGGTAAGAACTATGCACTATCTTTGCATTTAGCAGAGGCTCTGGCACACAGTAGGTATGTTGTAAATGGTGAACTCAGGCATCACCTAGTTCTCAGGTGTCATCCAGACCCTCACTGTGCCCACCCTCACCTCTTTCCCCAGCCCTGCTTCTGATTGTCACTGCTTCTGAATTTCCAACTCATTTCCCATACTTGCATCTTTGTTCTGCTTCTAGAACTTCACTGCTTGCACACATTCTATGAAAACACTCCTTAGCTGTCACACAACAATCATCAAGGGATAAAGGGAAAATAATCTAATAGACAGGGAAATATATAACTAATTTTTAGCAACATTAAAGTACAGAGCATGAGAGGGGGAGGTGGAATATTGGGGGAAAGAGGGGCACAGAAAACTGAGAAGGTGTTTCAAGGGTAATAAGGTGGTGGGAGAACCTTGGGGTAGATAACAATGTAAAATAAAATAAATAATATAAGTTAAAAAAATCATCCAACTCGGCTCCCAGTAAAATAACCAGCCTAGTTCTGCTCCTTTCTAAATACTTCACAAGTCACACAAATATGGGTATGTCCCAAGTTGTCTAAAGAATTCCAGCCAAGATGGAAAGAATACCTTGATTCAGAAATCCTCCCAAGAACATGACAAGCAGAAAACTTGGTGCTAGCCCATTCAAGGCTTTTACCCAAATGTTGACAACAAGCACCATGATTTAAAGGATGAGATGTGACTTGGTCACATTTACAGAAAACAATGTAAGTAAACTGAAAACTCAGTTTCCATCTGGTGCCTGCTGCATCCACCACACTATGCAGCACTTTCTATTTCTTCTCTGAAGCCCCATTTGTCCTTTCTCTGGAAACTTCTCCAAGACTCAGCAGACATGTTCATTGCATGCTTTCAAATTGAAGAAGATCTCAATTAAAGACAGCAGATGAACAGCCTTGTGAATAGACTGAAAACCCAGTGTACAAAATATTCTGCATTGGTTATGTCAGGCCCTGGATTGCATCGGTGCCTCCACACTGACGCAACCTCACACACACATCCCCACGTGTTCAGTCCCACTGACTTTATATGACAGGTTAGTCATTTATTCAAACATGCCAGAGTCCCAGGAAATGTATAACTCCCTATGCAAGACAGCAGCTGCTAGAAGCAGCCCGTCTTCTCTATCCATCCTGTGCCTCTGTAGTGTCAACACAGCAGCACTAATACAGCTGGCTTGGTCACCTGCACTGCTGCAGTCATTCATAATGCCTTTCTTATCATCAGGATTCCCAGCCTCTGGCTTCTTCATGCCTTTAATGCTCAATTAAGAAACAGTTTTGTTTTTTGCAAGGAGGCCTGAGCAGGATTGGGTAAAGTAGCATTTGAGTGTGGTTCCCTCTCACAGACTTGTTTTATTTTGAAAAGCGCCTTTTAATATGACCGTCAGTCTTAAACCACATTTAAAGGCTGATGGCTTGACCTGGAATAAAAATAAGCTGCATTAGATATTTTCAGTTATAGCGTTAAAAATGAAACGGTCATTATCTTTTTTACATTAAGAGAAGGGCAAAATGCCATCACCACTCATTTCTCCAGTAAATCAAATTGAATTATTCATTAGCACTAAATGTGGTTCCCCTTCAAACACACACACACACACACACACACACACACACACACACACACTTATGTACTCTCTTTATCTCTTACACACACACACACCATTACCTCATTTTAAACACAGAACAGTTTCATCTCTTCTAAAAAGAACCTCTCTGATACACACAACTCCTAAAGTTTTGTAATTTGCAAAATTTAATTTCTGTGCTTAGTAAAGCAGTCTCCAGAGTAGAATCAGAGGGTAAAGACAATAAATGAGCAATTAAAAAGCAGTTCCTTCCATTATTTTTTGGTTCTCTCATTTGTCACTGACTATAGAACTCCGGTGCTAAATACTTCTTGGTATCTGAAGTTGGCAAGGAAGGACTCTCAGTAACAATCTTAAGAAAGAACAGAACTTCTAAAGTTCACATTTGATCAAAGGAAAGCAGGTCCTCAAATGCCTTCTTGGGAACCTGCATCAAACTGCAGTTTTAGATTTAAATCATTCAGGTTCATTGGAAATGTGATTCCCAGAACCTTCTGACCACCACAAAGGCCATATACATACACATGCCATCAGACAAACATAAACATGCACCCCATACACACACATTATCAAACAAATGTATACTGCCAGAGATGTGCATGTGTGTGTGCACACACAAAGACACACACACACACTTTTGTTCTATAATATCAGGTCTCCAGGCATTGGGCCTGTATATCACATGGACTCCCATCTCCTGTCTTCTTCTCTGATCATTTTGCATCCTGTGTCCTGTTTCATTAACAGGAACTCATCAGAGTCACATCAAAAAAGTGAGGATGTATTGTTTCTATTACCATTTATAGCACCATTTGTTTCATTTAAGAAAATGTGCTTAGTCCCTGGCATTAAATTACACAGCAGAAACAGGATTTCAGAGTCCAGAATACACATTTATTCTCTCATCTCATCACTTTGTCAGAAGGAAAATCAGTTTAGTTGACTTATAAGACAGATTGTTTCCAATTGCAGAAGCAGAAGTAGAGCAATTCCAAACAATAACTTAACTTCAGGGACTTGTGAGTCTTTTTTTCTTTCCAGATCAGGCATCTCAAGATTACACCTCCTTAATTCAGGTCTTAGAAACTCAGCCAAAAACTGTGCATGTTGAAAATGGGATTTCTCAAGTGTCACAAGATAGGGAAATTTGATACCAGAATTCCACTTAAGGAAAAAACTATTTATTTGGAAATAGATCTGGATTTGTTAGTCTGTCTTAATTGTTCTTTTTTGAGGGAAAAAAGATCTCAGTGGGTATAAGCTGGGTTAGACACCATAGGAAAATATGGGGTTTGGGGAGCTATCTAGACAAATGGGAGTGTAGGGGTGGGTGCTTGATCAGGGAACTACATAGCACCCAGTAACTTACACAAAAGAGTGGGGACACATTTTCTAGGGAAACTGATAAATATTTCAGTGATCTAGTTAAAAACAAAGCCACAGAGGTACAAGCTGAGTTTTGGGTAACAAGAACGAAAAGAAGGGAGAAAGGCTACAAGATTAATTAGACTTTTCTTTGCAAAGTCTTGCTTCAGTCAGTTTAGCAACTATGAATTAAGTATCTACTGTGTGTTCTAGCTGAGGCTGTTAAACTTGGCCCAAAAAAGATTCCCGCCAAGATCTTTTATTGGTTATATTCAAGATTTGCACTGGAAGAAAAGGAATTTATTCACTCTTTTTTCTTTGTGTATTTTATTATTCTTTGGCTTCCTATAATGATGATGTGACACTTCTATGATGCTGAAGGAAAAAGAATCTCAAGAATATGTAAATTTTAAAAAATGTGTTCCATAGCAAATGAACATAGCAAAGATCACTGTATTTGTATGCCAGAATCAGGGAAAAGAATGGCCCTGAGTGAATTAAAAGTCATCTTTATCTCATTATTCAAGCACACCCAGAAGTATTACCACAAAAGGTGTTAAGCTATTAGTTTGTGATTTTGAATATAGCCCCAAGTAATAAAGCCATGTTTCAATTTAAAATGTTACATTTTTCATGCTTCTCATTAAGCCAAACTCATCTCTCTCTCAATCGTTCTGAATTAGTAAGGTCAGAAGATATTGGAGCTAAAAATAATTATGGAGTGAGTGAATCTTTCCAATCTCCTTTAATTACTCTGTCAGACCCAGGCCCTGGGAAAGTCTTGAGATAGTTTCTCTTTGGGGCTGTTCACTGCCCTGTCTCTCTTGCTGAGTTCAACTCCTTGCAGGCCACATAGAAAAGATGGAAACAGAAGCTGCAGCTAATGAGTCCTCATTTCTACAGCTGAAGAAACCTAGGAGAATTCAAGTACCACAGCATAGCTTTTCTGAATATGTTTTATTGTCTGAATTGTATATAGTTGCCCACACATGAACTAAGTTGATAGTGTCTAGCAAATCCAGGCTGCATTCTGTTCAGAGAATCTCATCTCTATCTACTGACAGCTCAGCCAGTAGATTCCACGAGTGTCTCTTTATAATTTAACACCACTGATTTCAAATCCTAGAAAAAATAACATGGGTTATTTTTAAGCAAAAGTTCAAAGTTACCACATGCCTTTTCTCACACTAATTGCTGATATGCATCATCCAACATGGGATTTTACTGAAATTCTACTAAGAGAATGCTATTCTGAGAGCAAGCAGCTTAGAGCTTTATCATTTGGCTCACTCATTTCAAAAAAAGTTGTTCTACAAAAGGCACCCAGCTGCATAAATAAAATATTTGCACCTTGCATTTTTCCAAAGTAACAATATAAGAACATGTATATTTAAAGTTAACATGCATACACATTTATATATTATATATAATTATATAATATAGGTGTGTGTGTGTGTGTACATACACAGCAGCAGCATCAATAAATACATTAGAGAACTAGATACATTGTCTGGAATCTGGCTTCCAGCCATTAATCATTTAAATAAATACCCAAGAAGAATATTAGAGCTGATGTTTTCTAGGTGTCTCTTCCAGATCTAAAATTCTACCCATGAAAATGTGCCATCACACTGCACTGCAATCCTCAGGGTAATGGCTGTGCCTGCAGTAGCTGTGTGATTCTGGATGGAGAGTCTGGCCTGTTGTGAGGGAAACTGCGTGGGGCAGAGGCCAGGCCACTGGGAAGATTCGACCTCAATCTCAGGATAGTGTACCTCTCATGATGTAATCAGTGTGGCCTTAAAATTGTGAGGGGATGGAAGGGAGAGAGGGAGGGAAGAAGAGGTAGTGAGGAGAAGGGAGGATGGAGAGAAACAGAGTATGATGATAGAAACTCACTATTAAAAGGCAATCCATGCTATTACATTTAATAATTCAGTATCATCTACTTGAAAGTCTTGAGAAATCTTAGACATTTGCACCACAAAGACAAAAAAAAAAAAAAAAAAGACGTTAACTATGTGAGGTGATGGATGTGTTCATTATCACAATCTTGGCAAAAAGTATGTGTAGATCAAATCATTGCTCTCTACATTCTACAAATGCATACATACATACATATATATATATACACATATATATATAATTTTACTTTTGGAAGAAGGGATGTGATTCAGTTATACCCTTCCTTCCCTATTTCAGTGCAGAATTTATCAATAAATTTCCATTATAAATATAACGTATTTCACCCTAATGCATTTTACTGTATGAATAAATCTTAATATTTTTCTACACTTAAAGACTATCACTAACTGACTTGACTTGGTGATACTCTCAAAACTGTCAAAGGTATGCTTTATAAAGCATTCATAGAGGGCAAAAGTTAATAAAGACACTTCTATGCCACCCCCACCACCATGCTGGACAAATACCAATCCATGGCACATCCCATTTTAGAGCAGAGAATCCTGCTGTCTTTGTATGTGATGATACCCTATATACAAGTCTGAATTTTTAAACAGATCTCTATAACCATTCCTCAGTTCTCATTGGTTCATTTATAGATATTTTCTAAAATACTGTTCAGATGTCTGCTCTTCTGGGAAGTTTCCTTAGACTTCTCAGCTTTAGGTCCATGCCTTGGGTTCAGTGTCCATCTGTAAACATGTCAAACATGGCTTCCATACTATAGTTAAGATGTGTGTTAAATATCAAATAAATAAAGCACCAGAAGAATGTGTGTGTGTGTGTGTGTGTGTGTGTGTGTGGCTGTATGTGCACACATGCTTGTATACAGGTATGTTTCTGTAGACAGCCAAAGCAGTGACCTACCAGAACAAAACAATGTTCAGGCCCTGGAGAAACTTTCTTCAGTTCTGTACCAAACAGATAACCACCTGGAAAGATACTGCAAACCAGAAACAGAATATCCCTGTGCATAGAAAATACTCCTAAGATGACCATACCATTACAAAAAAATCCCACTATACTATATACTTCCAAGTAAGTAATTGCAATATGGCCAAGATATTTGCATAAAGAAGTTCATCACAGCATTATTTAGAATGAAAAAAAAAAAATGTATACCATGTATACTTTAAAAATAGAGGCCTATTAAAATACAAAAATATTCAGAGAAGTAACATAGCCATCGGAAATGGAGATTTTTAAGAAATAGTTCATGAATAAAGGTTCAGTTTTAAATTTTAGTTCAGATATGAAAGAATTTCAAAAAAACTGTATAAGCACTATGATTCCAAAACTCCAGTTTTTTATTAATTGACTATATATATTAACACAGTATCTCTTGACGGAATTTTAGGTTACTTAATTTTTTCACTTTGCACATTTCACATTGTTGTACCCTGTTGTGATTTCTTTGTAATTTAGAGGTCCTTTTGTTTTATACCTAAATACCATGAATTCATACAGAATGAATCCCAACAGTTCAGGCTTCTTTCCATTGGTGTTCAGTGTGTTTCTCTGAAAGGAGCAGGCTGGCACATCAGCTGAACCCAGGTGCTTTTCTCTTTGGTTTCCTTCTTTTCCTGATCATTTTCCCTCACACATTTCAGGAAGCTGTTTTGATTCTTTGAGTGCTTAAAAAGCTCAGTGCAAACATTTATTGTCTTGGCAAGAACCTTGCCTTCTGCTTGCTTGCTTGTTGATAATAATGCCAACTCCATGCTGGGCACCACTGTCAATGCTTTCAGGTTTGCCAGGGTAACGTTTGTGGAGCATTCCTGATTGAAGAGTACCCATTCACTGGATGTCTACAAATAGAACCTTTCTTGAAGATTCACATATGTGGGGACAAACAGTTCAATATTTTCCAAAAGGTATAGGGAATATATAGCAGGTGCTTTTCCTCTTTCTCTCTGTTCTGGTCATAATGGCAAACTATGGAAAACAGGAATTCTGGCCAAAAGGCACACTTTTTTGTACCTTGCTTATTTTGTACAATATAAATATTTTACTATACTAATCATGGGGATTTTTTTTTTTTAGAGTTGAGATCCTAGAAATAAAGAATGGCCAAAGACCCTGAGATAAATCCAGGCCCCTCTACTTGTTGACATTCCATGTCAACTAGAATGAAAACTTAAACTAAGAATCAACATGTATTCCAGGTTGTATGCTAATGTGATTAAAAATTATGTCAATTTTCTGGGCTAGGCACAGTGGCTCATGCCTTTAATCCCAGCCTAGGAAGGGAAGCTGAGACTAGGAATCCCTTGAGTTCACAGGTTAGAGACCCATCTGGGGCAACATAGAGAGACCTAGTCTCAAAAAATAGCTGGGTGTAATCCTACCTGTAATCCCAGCTACCTGGGAGGCTGAGGTTGGGGATCACTTGAGTCCATGTTACCCCAGGCAACATAAGTCTGTGGTTCCCTGGGCAACATAGCAAGACTTTGTCACAAGCCAGCAGATACGTGATCAAATGGTCCTGAGGGAGAGGGTAAGGATTGAAGCTGAGTCTAGAAGACCCCAACAGAAGGGGTTCATAGCCTCTCTCTCTCTGAACTGTGGCCCCCAGTTTATTTTGCACCAGACTTTTATAGTCACCAACAAGCGATCAATGACCAAGGGGTTTCACCTGAAACTTCTCAAGTCCTGACCAAACCTACTCCACCTGAAGGTGGTATTCCAATTAAGCAAACATTCAGCAACTTTATCAAGGCAGGCCACTAATGAGAGCACACACAGCTGCGGACAAGACCTAGCTTCAAAAAAGAAAACAAACAAACAAAAAATGTCAACTTTCCAATCCTGATTTTTCAATAATTTGTTTTAGGTTGAAGTGCATACGTTTAAGCTAGACGTAAGGATTCACAAGCCCCTGCATTGTGCTATTACTACTGTAAGACATTACTTAGCAAGTTTAAGTTATTTGTTTCTGATCCCTTGATTTGGTTTCCAGTTCATTATGGATGAACTTTCATCTAGGCATTGAATATATACTTATCAATAGCTTAATAATTCATAAACTATTCTAGGACCTGGTAATGGCATGATGGGGGAGGAAAAAGTGAGAAAAAAACTGAACTTTTGCCATTGTGTTTCTGTACCCCAGCTTGCCCTTTTCTTAGCACTTAGTAAGTACTCAATAACCATTTGATGCATAACCAGTAGATGAAGACATATCAGATCACCAAAGGAAGAGATAGTACAGGGATGCATTACATAAGTAATGAATAAATAAACTTAAGAGGGTAACAAGTAGGAATGCAGAAATAAATTTTTGTGGAGAAAAAAGAATTGGATTTTAATAGTACATGAAGATAGTAAGTTTCAAATTATGTTCACACAACAGCAGACTGCCTTTGAAAACCATAAAATTTTTAAATGATTATAATTAAAGAAACTTAGATTTTCATATGTGTTTACAGCAAATATTTCTTCCCAGGTTATTTTCCTTGTGTTTACCGCATTCTAAATCTTGCCCTGCAATCCTTGATTATTTGGAGTTTTTTTAAAAGATACACTGCCTGCACTATTTACAATAAATGGGATATGAAAATAAGCCAAATGCCCCCAAACAGATAAATGGGCCAGAAAGTGGTGGTATACGTTCACAATGGAATATTACCCATCAATCAAAAGGGACAAACGTATGTCATTCACAGCAACATGGATGGAGCTAGAAGGAATCATGTTAGTGGAAATAAGCCAGAAAGAAAAGGAGAAATACTGGATGGTCTCATGTATATGAGAGATACAGGGAATACAAACTAAAGGACAAGAAAAATTTAAAATTGCCAACAGAACTGAAGCATAGAGCAAGTAAGGTGAAGGACAGTAAAATCAGGGAAGGGATGGGCACAAGAGATTAAGATGGTTCACAGGTGATAAGGTGGTGGAGAATCTTGGGTAGACAACAGTACATATATATATGTATATATATATATATATGTATATATATATACATATATATATACATATATATATATACTACCTATCACAGGCAATGGTCATTAAAGATGTCACAGTTTCTGCCATGACCCCTTTACCCCCAAAGAGTGGGATCTTGGCTTGTCCTACTGAACCTGTACATGTTCTTTGGCAACAGAAGTAGCAGAAGCAAGATGGTGACATCTTTCAGACTAGGCTTTAACAAACTGTCAGCTTCCATTTCCTGCTGCCTTGAACACTTTCTCTTGAAACCCATCCTCCATGCTGTGAGGAAGCCCAAGAACCCCCAGAGAGAGATTCTAGTGGAGAATGAAGGCACTTGGCCAACAGCCCTGGCTGAATGCCCAGGTAGCATCCAGCACCATCTTGCCAGTCATGGGAGTGAGTCATGTTGGAATGAAACCTCCAGCCCCAGCTGAGCTCCCCCTGTGGAGAGTGTGGGACAAAGTCACTGCCAAACCCTGCCCAGACTGCTCATTCTTAGTCAAAATAATTAAATGTTGGGGGTTTGGATCATAATGCTATGGAATGACTGATAACTCAGAAATACATACATGGAAGTTGTGCATAAATACCTGTGCTTGTCCATCACACACGCCTATGTTAGTAGCGAATGTACCACTTCCTCACATGTGGGTCCCACCCAGTTGAGTGCCAGGTTGAGTGCCAGGTTGAATGCCAGGCTCAGACACTTGTCATGACTGCACATGGAAAGACTGCTAGAGCAAATGAATATGTAAAAAATTTTTATAGTTTAACTTTTAACTCCTATAACAATTAATAAAAATGTGTATGTTGTCCAAACTTCAATATTATTTTATTCAGTTACTGCAAGTTAAATAATTTTTCACAGTAGAAATATATTACATTTGCAGAGAATCTTTTTCCAAATAGAATGTGATGATACTAGCTTCAAAATTACTAATTTATATTTCACTGAGATTATACAATTATTCAACTAGTGCCAATGGTAACTTCAATAGTTTATCAAATGACAGTGTTTCTGGTATTTTTTATAAAATTACTCATAAAAAGACAGTACAATCAGCAATTATCACTGGTTTCACTTTTTAAGGTGATAGAAACCCAAGCCCACAATGTGATATTTGCAGTGCAATTTTGAAAAATAGTGTTCCAGTCAAACTACAAGGTCATTTTGATACAAGGTCTTTTGATACAAAATACAAATATATACCCAATTCCTTTGGAGAACAATTAGACATGTAAATGCTATTAAACAAATGTATGAAAAGAAAATTCAAATATGTTGATGAAATGCAGGTACAGCATTGTTCAAGATGAAGTTTTCATCATATGTAAAGGAGAAATGCCCATCGTAGACAATGTTTATTAATAGCTCTAATACTGACATTATAATAAGTAGGTTGATGAATAGGTCTATGAAAATGGTCACTGTAGATCTGTTTTGTTTATGTAGGTGATTATCAGACAGAGACATCAGGAGATTTGAGGTTAGCATATTCTTATTTAGCTGTATTGATACAGTATCAATCATTCTACATTGATACAGTAGAAACTCTTCAGGGTCTGGATCAGTTTTTATAAACACATCATCAAGTATGGGGAAAATGCTATTAGATATGTTCAGATATTAAAATGATAATAAATATAGGAAAAATTATAAAGTGACATAACATTTGTAAAAACTATTCCCCAAATGTGCTCAAGCAGTCTTTATACCTTACATGGTCTGGCACCAGTTCTTAAGAGATCACATTCTCTCAAAACTATGTTAGATTATGTGCCACATACTGTTTACTAATTACAGAGATTTTAGAATGATTTGGGCAATGAGTTCCAATCTTTATCTTTCACTAACGTTCTTAAGCTCTGATCAATGGAAGGTAGAACTCTGAATGTCTCCAATGGGACATAAGATCAATTCTATTTTGCTGCCTTCTCTCTAAAATAGAACATAACTGCAACAAGATTTTAATACTCTTGTTGAAGTTTTTAGTAATCAGAATACGCTTATCTTGGAATGCAGGACATAGTGTTATTTAGATTATAACGATGGGCAAAGTAACTGGAATGAAATGGAAATTAAAAGTCTGTATTCAACATGCAAAACAAAATAAAATTTCCTGTTTTGAAATGTTAATTGAGTCACTGAGAAACACATCAAAATATACATGAATTTTAAAAAATGTGAGTGTCTTAAAGAAGGAATGTTGCCTCAAGACTGTAAGAGGGAAATCCTATGTTTCCAGTCTGTAAATCACTGAACCATGTCAGACTCAAACTACATCATCAACTCCTGACTTAGTTTCCAGCCTTTGGCATAACCTACAGACTGCATGCTAGCCTGTCCCCACAACTGAAGTGAGTCAACGCCTTAAAATAAATTTTAAAATAATATATCTATGTTATATGTTATATTATATATGAATATACATTATATTATACATTTATAATTATATTATATAAAACACAAATTTTTAAAATAATATTAAAAAAATCCCTCCACCAATGTCACTGAACATAGATAGCAAGGTTTCATTATTTCAAAATTACTGAGTAGCAATTTTTCAACTTCCTCTAAATTGGTTGGTGCAAGTCAATATTAAATGATGCCATATAATTTGAAAATAACACCAACAGGACAACTCAATTTCCTGAGACAGAGGTTTTAACTGTTGAGAAATCTTACGATGGATACCTGTGTATCTATGCAAGTCAGTATCTTCTCATTTCTAAAAAACAAACCTAAACTGACTTAAATAACTCTAGTATCAAAAATTATATTTCTAAAATCAGTAATCGTCATCTCATCTACAACACCTGTTTTCAGACTGTTTGTCAAAATAACCTCAATGCTTGAAGTGAAGGATTTTAAGTGCAAAGGTAAATCCAAATGCAGAAATCAGATGAAATGCTATCGAAGGCATTCTAAATGGGTGGTGCAAGGGAGGTTGCCGGAAAGGTTTCTGGGCCAGCAATATTCCCAAGCAGCGGCTCTACAGGACAGAGCATGAAAGAAAACCCCAGCCGCACTCGATCAGGCTTCACAGAGCTGAGATCTGGTTAGCTGCTCAAAAGGCAAAGAATTTTCTTTTCCCAGTTTTCTCTGAATGACTCTTGAAAGAAAATGTCATTCAGCTAAACATTCTGCGTCAGTGAACATAGATCACTCAGCTCATCTCTCCTGCAGATGTGTTTATTCTCCGCTCTGTGATGTCAAGTACCGTGGAGTCAGCTCCCATGGGCTCTCCCGGAGCCATTCATTCCACAGAGAACTTGGAAGATAGTCCAGCCAAGTAAGGTTAACAGGACGCACGGAAGAGCTAAGTGAACCTCAGGGCTGTGGTCATGAGGGCGGGTTCAGAGCACCTGAGAGAAGCTGCTGCCCCTTCCCTCTCCTCAGGTACAGCTCATGGGCCCTGAAGGCTAGACAGAGCCTGAGCACCAAGCCATGGAGCTGTCCGCGTGTAGTTTCCACTTAATCGAACACGTCGTGCAGATAATTTTCGTTTCTCTCACATCGGGGCTTTCAAATCAGATATCCCCAACAGAGACAGGAACACAGTGATTCTTCACACGCCCCATCAGAAAATGCATGTCAACTGAACCATATGGAGCCAAGCCTTGTTAATCTGGGACACAGTGGAAGATCTGCCGAGACTGACAAGGGCAATTTACACACGCTGGGCTGAGCAGAGCAACCTCAGGAGGAAACGAAAAAATAACCTGGCCGTAATGCCCACAGGTGCAATCCGAATAACAGCTCTTTTTACTCACCTCTCTATTCCTTTGGCCATGAGTAGAACAATGTCCCATTTTGGGGTTTGTTTAGTTCCAAACTCACTTTCACAGAGCATCATCTATGGTGGGGAAAACTTGTCAATTCCTATTTCTAAAATCAATTTTCACTTTGTATTCAAATGCTAGTCAGGCAGTAAATATAAGTTACTGGGAATCTAAGATGAAACAATTCCACTCAACAACAGATTAGGAGAATCAAAACTCTCCCCGCCCCACCATCCAAAGAGAAGGATGCTCTGGTCGCCTTCCAAGCCTAAAAGAACAGCTCTGTCATTCTCTGGCACACAGGATATGCCATTGCTTCCACCACTCCCAAGTCTCCTGATGATGGTTCCTGTCAATGCTACCTAGACTCTCATCCCTTTTCTGTGCCTCAAGCACTACCTCACAGCCAGCTCCAATGTCCTGCAGGACTTCAGTTCTCAGGAGATTGGGACAGGACCTCACCTGGTCCAAGGAGGTGGTTAGAGATTTGTTGCCTAATACAACAGAAAGCACAGAGAACACAGCACCATCCCCATGCTCCCTTCTTATCTTCCATTTAGCTACTTATCACTTTCCCCAACAACGAAAAGAATGACCATTTGGGGGGGGGCTGACTTTCCAGTCCCCTTTAGCAATTAACATGGGAGGAGCAAGTTAATTTTTGACACCTGAAGTGACTTAGATCAAAGATAATGGACTCAAGTCAGATTTGTTTAAACACTGAAATGGCTCTACTTTATAATGACCAGTGAGATAAGGAGATCTTCACTTCTGAAGGAAAAAGGAAATCACAGTAGACTTTAACTCTTTCATTCTCTCTTTGCCACTTTTAACATCAAAAGTAATCATCTGAGGATGACCACCATGCAGAATTGGCTAGGCAACACTCAGCATGAATTTTTACTGTTGTGGATTTAGATTTCTGAAGTTCCTGCATGACCTTGTCTCAGACTGAAGAGGGACATTTACTTGGTTTCAATTTCACACCTACCCTGCAAAATCCAAGTTGTAGTTTAGCCTCAAGGAATAGGCTTGCATACTAATCCTGTCTCATCTCTTACAGGATTCCTGACTTTTTTGGCTAGATATTGGAGGCAGACCAACAGAGGCTTATGAAACTGCAGAGTAGTATAATGATTAAAAACTAACATTGTAAAGTTGGACAAGCTTGGGGGAAAAAATCCAACATTATTAAGTAAATCTGGCTACTGGGAGGGATAGTGAAATGATGCATATTAAGTGTTTGTTTAATAATACTAAATAGCTAGTGTTTGATACTATACTAAACACTTGCTGTGTATTAGCTTGTTTTTTTCCATAATAACTGTGAAAGATAGTATTATTAATCCTATTTTATAGGCAATGTATGAAACACAAAGAGGTTAAGCAATCTGCACAGAGAGATCAAGTTATTAGTCCAGGGTCACACAGCGAGTTGAAAGAAGAATCAGAATTTGAACCTAGACAATTGCTTCTAAAATTCATGTAGTCTACTACTATATCACACACAAAAACTGGTACAGAGTGACTGTTAAATCTGTGTGATCTTCCCCCCTCCTACTGCCTTCTTTATTATATTAAAGTTCCCCAGTGCTACTGTGTGAATCATTCTATTTATGTATTTACTGACATTTGTCCGTACGTGGCATGTTCCTTCCTCTCCCCATTCCTCAATCCCTACTAAATGTTACAGCTGCATCTCAAGTTATTACCTCCACTAAGAAGCTTATACCTGCCCCTTCTGAGCTGAATTGCTTGCTCTTCTTCTGGAATCCTTTTAAACCTGCTCTCATCTCTGCCATTATCTATCAAAGTGTCCAATTTCCTTCCTTGATTGAGCTCCTGAAGGACAGGGAAATAGCCTTCATGTTCATATCCCCAAGGGCTTGCAGTGTACCTGGTACACAGTGGGTGCCAATTAATGTTGAATGCATGAATAAAAAAGAAGTTGAGGTACTGCCCTGGTAGGCTCCTGTCACTGTACAAAAGTGCATCTGCCTTAGGTAGGTTTGGAGAAAGACAGGGGATCAAACCTGCAAGAAAAACTGGATAACCTGCCTGGCATTTAACCCAGAGTCCAGACCTCATTGAAATTCAACAAGAAGCTTTGCAAAAGTTAAAGTAAATGGCATGGAAAGGTTTCAGATCTGGTGAGACACTCCACAGAGCACTGAGATGGAACCTGCCACCAAAATGAACGCAATTAGTTCTGCGGTAACCACGAATCCCAGGTAACCCACAGGAGACTCACTCTTCCTCGGACCAGCTAATATGAAGCCATTACCCATCCACCCTTTATTTCCTGCCTTTCTTCTCTCTCCTGCATTAGCAGTGGGATTAACATCAATAATGGGCTGTCTGTGTATTTACACATTGTAATTAAGCTGAGATGAAACCTAAAGACTTCTTGAGGGATATTTATTAGAATGCAGAACCAGCTCAGCTCAAAGGCCACCTTTGCTCAATGGTTGGAGAGAGAATTAAATAAAACTTGCACTCTGCAATGACACTGGCAACTCCCCGGAGCCTCCTCCTGCCAATGCACCTGCCTCTCTGGGTCAAAGATGTAGGACCAGGTTGCTGAAGATGATTTCAAACAAGCTTATCAGGGTTAAGAGTGTCCTGAAATGCATACTCTTCGCTCCTCTGAATTGACAATCTCTGGACTCCCAAAGAAGGGCCGTACAGCTATTTTGGGTCAAACATGGAAGGGCTCAAATGCCCTTATATTTGAAATAGAAAGGTGGGGGAGGTAGGGAAAATAGAAAGGAGTGGGAAGAAAACCTCCTTCCTCATGCAGCACCCACATTTCATTACCCTTCCTGGCCTCTGTTAGAGCTATAGGGCCCCAGCTCTCTCAGTAGCATGACCATCCATTTTAGCAGACACATTGGAGCTGTAAAAATGCTTCCAAGTATGAAAGTTGGGGAAATTTTCTGTGGCAAAGAGATTGCAGCTGGCAAAAAATCTGCTTTCCCAATAAAGCAGATACCTTTAAAGTAAATGGCATGGAAAGGTTTCAGGTGTGGTACCAGGGATGCTGAAGCCAAGCATGTTTCTGATACCCAGTTGTCACTAAAGTGGATCGTTCCCAGAAACAACTGCCTAACATGGGAATGCTTTAGAAAACCAAATTATTGACCTGAATCCTACCAGTCTGTTTTAGCATGTACTCCACATGGTGTAGGCTCAAGCTTGAGGATGGACATTTTAAAAAATATTTATATACAAGTATTTTCATTTTGTTTCTTTTTCTTTTTTAAAAAAATAATTATATATATACATATATATTTCACATCTCTGTTATCTCTGGGGTTCAGCCCCCCCCGACTATTCCCACCCTGTCCCACACCCCCCCCCCCCCGCCAAGTTGTATACTTCAATTTGGTTGTTGGCTTGTTTTGACTTTTCTTCATGGATTTTTGTTTATCTTTCCCATGCCCCATATAGTAGTAAAACCATGTGGTTTCTGTCTTTTTCTTTTTGACTTGTTTCTGCTAATATGAATCCTTCTAAGTTCATCCATGTTATCTAAAATTGTCCAATTTGTCATTTTTAATTGATGACTAATATTCCATTGTGCAGATTTTGTTTCTAACCAGACTTTCCTTTCACACTTGGATAGAGACAGGAGCCCAATGGTACAGTATTATCATAATCATCCTTCCCTACCACCACTAAAGCAATCTGCTATTGGACCGAATCAATATGCTTCATATTAGAATGTAGGCATCCCCATGTAGTTCTAAGTCACAGGAAGAGAAGGATTAGAGTTTATTTGTTTATTTGTTCATTTATTTTGAGACTAGGTCTCCCTATGTGGCCCAGGGTCATTCTGAACCCGTGGACTCAAATGATCCCTAGATTTTAGCCTCCAAGGTAGATGGGATTACAGGAGCATGGCACCATACCCAGCAATTTTTTTGAGTAGGTCTCACTATGTTGCCCAGGGTAGTCTCAAACCCACGGACTCAAGTGATTACTACCCTCAGCCTCCCAGAGAGCTGGGATTACAGGTGCACCACAATGCCAGCTAGGATTAGACTTTAAAGGGAGCCTTCCATTCAATAATTTAAGTCTAAAATATGTGCTGAGCAAACCACCACACGCAAAGTCCCATTCTCCCCTTTATTAGTCAACAAGACTTAAGCCCTATGAAAAAAAAAACAGATGGACTCTCATCAAGAAGCACATTAGATACTATGTCAGGAAGAGATTAGTGTTAGCATTATTGTATTCACACAGCACATACACAAGCACACACACAGAGCAGTGCATGGGAACTAAAAGTTAACTAGAAGTTGGTTTCCCTAGAAAAGTGCTGTTTAAATAAGGTCTTGAAAAAGATGAAGGACTCTGGCATTTCAGCAATTTGGGGAAAACATTTGAGCCATAGGGAACCATCAGAAGGTTCAAAGGCAAAAGCATGTCTAGCTCAAACAAGGACCACTTGCTAGAATCAAAACATGGAGATGGGTGAGATTTATTAAAAATCATCTTTCAAATAATTTCAAATAGCTAAAATAACATAGTATTATGTAACACAGAGGTCCCTGGTCCAATGAGTGAAATATGGTCTTAAATGATAAAGACAGACATTTGGCATGGAATCTTTCTTATTATCTCCTTATGAACATGCATCTTAGTCAGGAGACAGAGGTTCATTTCTGATTGAAGGTGACAAAGTTTGTCAAAGGAGGTCTCAAAGAAGTAACTTTGACCTATAGAATTCCCAGTTCAAAGTCAGAATATTAGCTGTTGGTGATAAATTAATATGGTAAACTCAACTGGTCAAGCAGATCAAAGAATAGCATTAATTGAAAGAGAAATTTAGAAGAATTACACTATCAAATATTCAGATTTTTCTATAAAGTTGCCATAATTAAGACTGTGTGACAGGACAAACCAAACAGACTAAGAGAAAAGAACATAGAAGTCAGCAATAATGTGTCTCTAATGGTTTCAGACAGACATGAAGCTCATATCAAGGTTGCATCACAGAACCATAGGGAAAAGACAGTCATTTCAATAAATGGTGCCAGGTCAAATGGATATACCATACAGAAAAAAATAAATCTTGACCCTTAACTTGCACCACAGACAGAAATCAATTCTAGGTGGATTATAGATCTAAATATGAAAGCCGACCCAATAGCATTTCTATCAGGTAAACTAAGAGAATGCTATTGTGACCATGGGGTCTAGAAAGGATTTCCTAAAAAGGACACAAAGCACTAACCAGAAAGACACTAAATGGTAAACAGATTAATTGAAAATGAGAAGCCTCTATTAATTCAAATAAACTACTAATAGAGTGAAAAAGAAAGATGTGGAGTCAGGAAAGATACCGGTAGTATAAAAACCAAAGAACAACTCACATTCAGAATATTTAAAATTGGGATTTTAGCTCAGGAATAGAGCATCTGACTATAGAATATTTAAAATTACCTAACAGGAAAAAAGAGAGAGGACATATATAAGGAACTCACAAAAAGGATGAGTCAAGTAACAAAACCACTTGATTTGTGATTACTTTCACTATTCTTTAAAGAAATGCAAATAAAATGATAAACCTGTGATAAACCCCAGTGATAAATCTGAAATTAAACACCAGAATAGTTTAGACAAAAAGAGAGGAAAATTTTGTGTTGATACATGGAACCACTGGACCCTCTGCACTTCTGGTGGGAATGCTACTTAGTTCAACTATCTTGGAAAACTCTTTGGCAGCGTTGATTAAAAGTACACAGTGTATATTGTCGATGGCACAGAAATTCCATTTCTGACAAATATACATTTGGGCCCTTAAAGACAAGTACAAGAAAGCTGATATCAGCATTATTTGTAGCAATCAGGAAATCCAGAAACAATTCATACATCCATAAACAGTGAAACTAGAATACCATACAGCTGGGAAATGAGCAGAGTATGTCTATACAAAATATGAAATAGGAGAATATTTCAGAATATTCATTCTGAGAGAAAGAAAACAGACATAGCATAATAGAGAGAATATATCTATTTACAGCAAGAATAAAAGCAGGCAAAATCTGAAAGACAAGATCTAGTGAATTAGAAATCAGAGGAGCAGTAAGTTTTAAGGAGAAAGGTGGAGATCAAAGAAGCATTCCTGAGGTGCTAGACAGTTTCTGTCTCTTTTTAGGGGTGATGGCGTCTTAGGCACAGTCCCTGTACGACCATCCATTGAGCAGTGAACTCATGATCTATGCATGTATGTGCAGGTGCCATATTTCAGTCAGAAACTATATTTTTAAAACTGAAAGACAAAAGCCGATTTGGGACATAGCAGTTTGGTTGAAAGACCATCAAACAGAGAACTGGGAACTCCAGGTCATAGCCTCAGTTCTATTATGTAGTAACTATATAGTGTTGGGAAAGTCACCTCACCCCAGGTTCTGCATCTGTAAAAGACATCTCTGTCTATCTCATTGCGTAGTTGTAGATACAAATGAGGTGATAATTGCAAACTCCTGTAAAGTCTAATGTATCTTATAAATAGTTGATGCAGACTAGAGAGGAAATTATAGATTTATATTATAGCTATAGATTATAGACATACATTTTATTTTAATAATCAAACATCTAAAGAATCAGATTTGCTATTATAAATACCAGTTTCAGGTTATTGTCATTATTGCTTCTTTTTAACATCTGAACATCTTGCCAGCCTTAGCACAAATCCCTCACGGCATCAACTGAGTGAAGTTGACAGCAGTTGCTCCTATTTCAATGGACCCTGTAATTTGTCAGGCTGCACTAGAATATGTAGGATATGAGTTTAGAATTCATAAAAGACGTTAGTAATAAGATTTTCCCCCAAAGTATCTCAGTCAGGAAAGACAATTCGATCACAATTTCAAACTCAAGCAAACCAGTCAGCGTCTACTATAGAGGGAGCCCATTCACTCTGTTCTTCATTTCCCAGAGACACATATAGCAGTCTTGCCAGTCTCCTTCTAGAAGGAATTCTTGTTAAAGCTCTAAAAGCCTTTAAGCAGGGAAAGTGCCATTCGATCAAAATGCATCACTAGAATTTCTCATGCCAGAGGCAAGTGCAGGTGGGCTATGCATTCAGCTTCAGCAGCGGATAGCTGTCAGACATAGATGCATGGGGTACGCTGTGTGAGGCCCACTGGGGCATAGCTCTACCCTTCTGGAACTTATGATCTACTGACACAGCCACTCTAACTGAGGAATCTGTTGGACTGCCAAGGAAAGTGAACTGACAGAACGAGGGATGCAAATAGAGTGAGCATTCTGGGGTTCCAGGAAGGAGTGATCACTGTGAAATACAGAAAATCCCAGAAGGTATTTTAGAAGCAAGACAGTCATGAAAAGATGGACTCACCATGTAATGTATCAAGTCCATTCTGTTCTTTTGAGGGAAAGTCACCCATGTCCCTAAGGTGATGATCACTGAGTTTAAGTCAATTTGAAATGAAGGCTTTTCCCCAAACTTATGCAAGCCATTCTGCTCAGACAAGAATGACTAAAAGAGCAAACTAAAAGGACAATAGGACATAGTTCTCACTTTGGTATACTAAGTGCTCAGTGTCTAATGTCAGGATTTCACTAAAGGACATAAAGAAATAAAAATAACCTTTAAAATTAATGTTGCAAATGGACTACAGTATGGAATTTGAACAATCCCAAAATGACTTGGCCTATAGGATTTTTTTTCCAAACCAGTCTCTTGATGTGAAACCTGGGTTATCTGACATGCCAATGCAGGCCTGGGAAGGCAGTCTAGAAGGAAGAAAATCTAGAGTCTCCAAATGTTTAAGTAATTTACCTTTCATTCTAAAGAATTTATTAAACACTCAAAGTATTCTTCAAAGAGGAGAAGCCTGTTTCAATCTGGTGTTTCTGCATGTTTTTGTTACTAGCATCATCTGCTAGCACTGATCAATCAGTGATCCTCAAAAGTTCTTCAACAGAATTCTTCAGGAACCAGTTAAGTCCAAAGCCCTCAGACATTGTGAAAACATGTGTACTAAATGTGAGTCAGGTTATCCTTAAAGGCACATTTAGAAACTGTTCTTTCTAATGGATTTTGGAGGCAATGAAAAGCTTCACACTTTGAGTGGTTGACTCAGAGAAGGCTGTTTTCAGAAACTGTGGACATTACAAAGTAGCAATCTTTACACTTTTCAGACAAAAGGTATTTTCTGAAGCACTAAATTCTCAACTAACTCTACTTTAACTCGTCCCACTTTCCTGTCTCTATACCCATACGGATCTTCCACTTAGGTATCTAAGTTTTTCTGTTCTCCATTAAACAGAATGTAAAATTAATTTAAAAGAGACAAAGTCTGATCTGCACTGAGTTCCTACTATGTTCCCCACATTGGACAAACAATATCTCAACTGAATGTCATGGCAATTGAAGAAGGTAGAGATAGGAAAAAGGATACATGTATGCACTGGGATTTCAGTTTAAAGTTGTGTTGGGGCATGTGTGTATGTATGTGTGTGCATGTATATGCATGTGTGTGCATGTATATGCATGCATATGTGTGTGTATAAGCTGATAGTTCAGAAAAGCAACATAACAGTGGCTTAGAAATTAGGGAACCAAAACTCATCTGAATAACTCGTTGAAATACTGAATTCTAAGTCTCACCCTTAATATTGTGATTTAGGAAATAGGGAGAGAGGAGTCCAAACACCCCAGGACGCCCTCCCTCCTCTTCAGCAGACTAACTTGAGAAAGTCTACAAGAGAATAGGCCCCTGATAATGCGGGGTTTGAAAATGCGGGGGTTGGCCTCCGATTTGGAGGTCTGGGTTTGAATCCTGATGTGGCTTGGTTCAGATTGGTTAAGTAGCCTGTCATACTCATTGTGAAGTAGGCTCTCAGGAAAATGAAGGCAATATTAACTGCCTGCAGTGTGACGGTGAGAATTACGGCAGATGATAAAGTGAATTACAAGTCTAGAGTGTGGTTGCCCATACCAGCCACCCACTGTGCTCCGCCATTAGCAGCCCAAAGAGCCCAAACTCAGAATCACGGCACTGTGTCTCCTGACTTCTCCTGACTTCTCCACATAGGAAACCAGGAACCCCTACTTCAAAACAAAATGATCCAGGGCCCTCGTTCTCAAGTTCTCAGGCTAACAAGAAGGTTTTTTTTTTTTTCCTGCTATTTGCTGACCCCAGGAGACCTTCCAGTGTTTACAATTAGTTGCATTTGTTTGGGAATTTTGGAATGTAGATAATATCTACTTTTTTTTTTTTTTGAGTCAACCTAACCCTAGGAAAGTGTGTAAGGGATAAACTGGTAAAGATGACATGAGGTTCAGTTTGTGAGAGGTGAATTGTTAACTAGAAAAATTATGAAAACTTTTAAATGAACAATTCTCAAAAGTTAATGAATGGGTATTAACACCTAGTAGAGGCTAGAAGGTAGCAAGAAGCTTAAAACATGGAGACTATTGATAGTTAAAAGAGGGGACAGATCTGAAGGAAAGATAAATGAGGTAATCGATGAAGTTTGGAAGGAATTTGTTGATGTTTTGTGAGATTCTGAATATTTCCAAATGAAAAGAGAACATAACACATTACTTCTCGAAGCTTTCAAAAGTATGGTCAAGGATCAGCCACATCAGTGATAACCTGGAAACCTGTCATAAATGCAGAATTTCATTACTCACTGCAGATTGTCCTAATCAGAATCTGCATTTTAATAGCATGTAAGTGATTTATGTGCATTCAGGTTTAAGAGGTTTGCAAAGAGTATAAAAAGCCTGCAAGTATCTACCATCAAATTTCAAGCGTTAGGAACTTGGTCCATCTTGTTTTATGTGTACCTCTACCCATTTTCTGCCCCTAACTCTTGGGTTATTTTTAAAGGAAAACCCAAACACCCTATTATTGGCAATTGTTTCACAGAGTACATATTTTGAAAGACCTGATCACTTAGAAAGACTGATAGCTGTAAGACAATTACCACAACTGACAATAGAATAGTTCTTGAACATTATTAAATAATCTGGAAGGATTTGAGTAAGGAAGGAGATTCTATTTAGGAATAATCTACAGAGATTTAAGTAGTCTGCTTGGAGCTAAGGGTTAGTCTTCCTAGTACGGAGAATTGTGAAGCCGAAGCAAAGCACAGAATCACCTGCAAAGCACAGTATATTACTAATAATATTAATTATATCAAATTACTTTTGTCAACTTTTATATAAGGGGTCCACAAACCAAAATCTCAAAGGTGAGGGAGGGATGTATACTTATAAGTGACTTACCAAGGGTTTAAACGGCACTGAAAATGTTAACACTGAAGAAAACAGATTAAAAGATAAGTTTGTGAGTGGTTAGGTTATAAAGGAAACTGCATTTATAACACCACAGTGGAAAAATGCAGTTAAAACACAGAGATGTAGAACTATCAGCATGATGCAGTCACCTAACTGAAAGGTTCAAACTTCAACTGAAATGACAGCTTCACTACAAACAGTTCTTAAGGCTCAAACAGACCCCAGTTATGTGGCGAGGCTGTGGGGAGCTATCCAGGAGAGAGACCCTCTTTTGAGAGAGATGACTGAAATTATAATAGTGACCTATTATAATAGTGACCATGAAAAAAATCTGTTGAAAAAATATTTGGGAAAGGATTAGATAAGAAAGAAGCGTAGTATTAAATATTCTATTCAAATATTATATATATATATATTATATTTGAATAGAGAGATGAAGAAAATGGATGGAAACAAGATCCAAAACAAAACCTACTAATTCTATAGGACAAAATGATCAATTTCTGTGTCTCAAGGGTATTTTAAGGAATATCTAAAAACCACAGCTTGTTTGAGGACTGTCAGTTCAGTCAGGGGAAGGTTAATTTCTGGAGGACTTCAGATGTCACACCGAGAAGCTGGAACTTAATTCCACAGGCAGTAGGAAGCCCTGGGAATCTTTGACGGGATAAAATGAGTCCTTCAGGGAGGTGCATCTAACAGCAGTGAGCAAGAGCAAGAGCCCAGAAGTAGGAAGACCAGTGAGAGGATTGCTGATATAATCCTGCCACGAATAGATAAGCCCTGGAATGGATGAAGGTCAACTGAATGTCAGCCTTGAGAGCTACATCAGCTTCTCCTCACACAACTTAAAAGCTCCCCTGTCTCCACCCTGGACCCCATGGTTGCCAACCTAAAAATCTGCCATCTGCCACGGGAATGAGACCACCCACATTAAAAGGAAATGTGGAGCATCTTGGTGAGAAATAAATGGTTATAGATCTTCATAAATGTTCAAATCTGTTTGCATTAGACTTCATTTGCACCCTGGAATGTTTCTGGAAAGTGGAGGAGAAAAAAATGCTATTCACCTTAATCTCTTTCACAATGTAAATATCTCCAAGTGACCAGCAAGTGAATTTATTTAGAAGAGCAATAAAGTTACTGAAAAGAATCACTTGGTTGAAGCTTAAAGCAAAGATTACCTCTGAAAGATTCTTTTTTCCGGAGAGTGATGGACAGAGGGGAGGGGAGAAGACAAGGACCAGGAAAATAACAAGAGAGAAGCGCTCAAGTGTTACATCAGGAGCAGGTACCCAGGGTGATGTGACACTTTGTCATGACCATCCACAATGACAGTTGTCACCAAACATAGGAGATAATTAATGTGGGTGGACCTGTAAGTTCATAATCAACCAGTTACAGAGCTGTGTGCAACAAATGTCTAGCTCATGTGTGCAATGACAGTTGTATTAGTCGATGTGAAGGATTCTTCTAAAGGAACTCTTTAACGAGTCTGTTAACTATCTGAATAAGACATGCCCCAATTTATCTGCTTGGCAATTAAGGCGCTTGGATATCAGCTTTGCTTATACTGGGTGAAGCTGTAACTCTTCCTGAGGGCACAGCAAGTAAAAGAAAGCCTGGTTACAAATTTATAAAATATTTACTGTTTAAAATAGGGTTGGAGTGGTGGGGGGATGATTTGAATGCCTTCCAGGATTGAGCTGAGTGATTATCCTCCCCTCACCTGGATAATGATGTTGTCAGGAGCTGACAGAGAGACCAGCAGGGTGATGGTGGCTCCCCATTCCTTACTAATGTCCCCATCTGAGCATCCATTTTCTCATTTACGATCTCCTTGACATGGACTCTATTTACATGGCATCAGGATTAATCAGTCAGGAGATTTTTAGCTACAGGAATCAGGCAATCCGTGTAACTCAGCATGGCAGCGTGACATTATCACCAGCTAAGAAATATTCGTCCTGTATGATCATCATCTCTAGGGAGCTTGCTGTGTGATAGGACTTCAGGTGCTGGAGTCATAAACCATTACACTCATCCCCAAGCAGCTGGATGACACCTTCCTCAAGGACAGCCACAGAAAGCCATGCCGTGGATCTGACCTGATTTATTAGCAAGATGGGCTAGGGCACTGCAGAAGTTTCAATCACCAGCACGGCAGGAAAAGGTTCTCATTCTCACCTCCTCTGTCGGGTGCTGGTCCTTATGCCCAGAATTGCCAGAGATGGCCAACACAACCCACTGACTCAGTGGCAAATGTATCTCAAGATGCCCACAATACTGCATCACTGCCTGTCATCCCCCAGTGTAATGTGAACACACTGTGAAGAACAGAGACCGATTTCTTTGTATCCTTGGTTC